>JAHWFO010051101.1:12048-85759 GCA_023313115.1 Rhysida immarginata | reverse complement strand
TTGAACCAATTAGACGATAAAATCAAATTTACATACGAAGAAGAAAAGGACAACAAACTAAACTATTTGGATACAACGATAAAGAAAAAAGAAGAAAATAATAAAGCAATACTAGAATATATCATTTACAGAAAATCTACAACAACTATAAACATCATAAATAAAAAATCAAACCAACCATGGAACCAAAAATATTCAGCATTCAGGAACCTTATCAATACAGCAATAAAATTTCCGATAAATGAAGAAGATTGAGAAAAAGAAATAGATACAATAAAATAAATCGGAATTGGAAATGGCTACAAAGAAGACCAAATGAATAAAATGATATTTAAAATAGCCACAGAAATTAAAAAAAAACAACAGAGAAATAACATAAATACAAAAGAAAAGAAAAGAATCTGTCTAACATTTCAAGAAAATGTAAGTTACAAAATTAATAAAAGAATACCAAAAGAAAGAAATAAAAGTGACTTTCAAGTCCAAAAACAGATTAATATCACTGCTAGAGAATAAAAGAGAAATTATGGAAAAAGAAGAAAGTAGAGTGTACGACATAAAATGAAAAGATTATAATAAAATTTATGTCGGTAAAACTTAGAAACTAGATGTAAGGAACATACGTATTATATCAAAAGTGTCTTACAAAATTCCAAGTTTGCAGAATACATTTTATTAAGTAAACACACATTGGAAACTTTGAAGAATCATGTAAATAATTCTACAATACTAGTAATAAGAGGGAAATTTTAATAATTGAAAACCTAATCATTTTATGTTAAACAAATACTACCCATAAGAAATATGAAAAAAATTAGAATTAATAGATAGTAACCTGTTATTTAACCAAATTTTAAAAGAAGAAAAAACAAAAGAAATATTGAGTAAAAACAAAAGACTAAGAGAAATATGTAATTAATGTTTAAAAATAAATAGAAATTAAGAAAATTATATAAACTATATTTAAGAAAAAGAAAATTTTATTATCATATTATCTCAACAAAGAAAATAATATAATCATCAAATAAACTATTGTTAATATCAATCATTGTAAGGAATTTAAAAACATCAAAGAATTTCAGTTGTAACTACTGAAGATCTCCAAATTGAAGTATAATTTTTACTATAGTAATTAAAGTATAAATGGACGTAACTAAAATTATTTTATTTAAGCTTTCTCGAGAGTATTTCAACAGACATAAAAGTGAGGAGCACAGCTAGCATTTTTTCAGCTAATTATTTTATCATTTTATTTATTTATTTATTTATTTATTTATTTATTTATTTATTTTGGTGAAAGGTAAAATGCATATCATGTCCTCGTTATTTTACGTGCCTGAAAGAAGTAACTAAAACAAAAAAATGGAGAAAATTAATGCTGGAATTAATTGCTTAAGCAGGTTGCTTGGGGGCATTAACAAGACAAGCCACATGAAGAAAGTGTTGAGTTGTAACATCATTAGATTTTGGAATTACACCAAATCAAGTATTGGGAGTGACAGAAGTCACTGAATTTTGGTGGCATCTGTTCAAGAATCAGAATGTAGAGGACGTATCCCGCCAAACTTAAATATAAATATCTCAATTTATGAAAAAGTGTAGTTTGTTTTGTTAAGCCCTTTTATATAACATTTTAAAGAGCATTTTTTTGTAAATAGCGATTATATATATGACATGAATGAAATGTCCATTTGTTGAATAGACAATTCGAAGATTAAATTTTCAAGATGCCTGAACGAAAATAATCTATTTTATAGAAAATTTAGTTGTCTATAAAAATGGATTATAGGATTCCGCGCTCTTTATATCTTTATATAAGAAATATTTTATCTTTTAATGTATTGTTTTTTAAACTTGTTTGCGATAAATAACAGACATTTAACGGAAGTATTAATCAAAATAGATGACTTTAATGGTTTTTCGCCCTTTTTAATATTTAAATATTTTTTTCAATATAATATAAAAAGATTATTTTTGATGAGCTCTCAAGTTTGATTATAAAGAGACTTCATTAAATAAAATTAAATTTATTTAACGTTGTCTTTTTTATCTAAATAATTTAGTCTTATTTAGAAAGAAATAAAACATATGATTTAAAATTAAGTAATCATTGAATGTAATTACTAAATAATTATATTACTCAATTATTACTACATATTTATTATTTGTAATTTTTATTATTGTCATGTATAGAAAATTTCAAACTTCTTAAATATTTAATACGCGGTTAATCCATCGTTAAAAAAATTAGCCTGGAAATTACTTAACAATTATAAGTTTCTAAAAACCTATATTATTTTCGAAAAATACATATTCAAGCTTTCGTCGAAATGCGGGTGTGTGTGTGTGTGTGTGCGCGTGTGTATGTGAGTTTGAGAGTAATCATAAAACAAGTTTTATGTATATTTTTTAAATATAAAATACGCGGTTTTAAAACATTCTTTGAGTTCAATGTCAAACAGTTTTTAAATCCTCTCAATTTCCTGTTTCATTTTCCAATTAGGCAGGCCTAATATTATTTCTTTTTCACATTAAAATTCCTCCTTATAAGAAACTCAACTTTAATGTGATAGAACAGTACAGGATAACCGTTTTTCGTTCTGCTTTCCTTATGACAATAGCATTTTAAAGTCGATCAAGTTCAAGAGCAATGTTCGAATTTTCCTTAGAATCGAAGGCGTGTTCTTTCCATTCATTTCACTGCGGACGCTTTCTCAATTCAAAGGAGGTAAAAAAAAAATACAAAAAAAATTCTTTTACTGGGTTAATGTTCTTTCGCACGGAATTTATCCATTCTTCACGCAGCCTCCTTAGCAAGAGGACTGAAAAATTATTCATTATGGGGATCCTAATTGTAATTTACAGTTGTGGATAATGAGATGGATTATAATTATGTAAAGGCGTATATATATTGTAAATATAAAGTGTTTTTAATCCATAATTGTTAAGTAATTTTTTACATATCTTTATGTTAAGTAACAATTCTTATTGGCACTATCGTTTCAATGAAAACGGCATAGCTCGGTACTAAAGAAATAGCTACGTAATTGCCAAAATTGCTTTGAAATGTTTTTAAAAAAATTAATTTATATAATTCTTCTGTGCATTAAAAATATTTTAATAGGCAAAAAAGGAAAGCTTAAGAATAGTTTTTGATATTTTTAATTAGATTTAAATCAACCATACATATCTTACTGTTAGATATAAATTATACGGGCCAACAAAACTTAATATTTTTCTTGTTCACGGAATGAATGTGGGTGATTTTGGTAGTATTTTTTCTACTCATTGCGAATATAATTTTGAAATTTCTCTAGTACGCACAATTTTTGAGATAAAGCGAATTGTAATTCGGTATTGGCCAGTACAAACAGGATATTTTTGTGGAAATTTGAAGGCGACTGGACTTCTTTGAGGCATGCGGAGCGAGTAGACCAAGTATCGCTGTTTCATTTGTGAGTGAGATAACCGGACAAAAGATTTCCACAAAGTACAAACGTCTGGCTATATCTCCAAACATTTGACTCCTGGGCAAATGAATGTCGGAAATAAATATCTAGTCAAAACTGAGAAAATCCTGCTTCCCTCCACTTCATATCAAACTGGGTTTAATGCAAAACTTTGTAAAGGCAATGGACAGCCAGGGCACGGGATTCAGCATCTGAAACAGAAGTTTCCCCGCATCAGCAACGCGAAAATAAAGGAAGGCATTTTTGTCGGCCCTCAAATCAGGAGCTAATGACTGATAACGGATTTGAAGCTGCATTGAACTCAGTAGAACTAACAGCCTGGAAAACTCTGACGGTTGTAGCGCATGAAAGAACAAGGAACCCAACTACGCCGAACTTGTTGATGAATTTCTGTTAGCATTATATGAATTGTGATGCAATATGTCACTAAAGGTTCATTTCCTGCATTCCCTCCAGAACTTTTTTCCTGCCAACCTTGGTGACGTTAGTGATTAACATGGAGAAAGGTTTCCATCAGAATATTTCTACCATGGAGAGGCGGTAGGGAAAATGGGCCCGTAACTGCTGGACATTTCTTCAGGACTTTCCAAATGCCATATACAAAAGAAAGTCCTCAGTAATATGCTGAAAACTGAATTTAACTGTTTGCCACATTTCAAAACATATTTGAAATTACTTAAAAAGGGATAGACGTTTTGTCGAATATCTAGAAAATACTTGACGAATTATCCTGAAACTTCAAAGATGTAAAGAGCAAGTTAGACCTCATATATTTCAGCGAAGATTTTGTCTCGAAGGCAAATAAGGGACCAGCAACGAGTTTTATTAATATGCACATCTTGCAAAATAGGCGGAGAAAGTGGAAATACTTAATATGGCAATTTCTAAAAATTGGTGCGTGACAGAAAAATTTCGTTTTAATTTTGTAATCATCATTAAAAATACTACAAGAAACACCTAATTTGGTTCTGTAAGCATTTTGGCTGTTGACCATGTTATCTTTCTGTAAGTACTACAGACGCCTTACATAATATGATGGGAATATAATTTCATAAGCAAGTCGAAAATTACGTACTTCATTCAAGAATAATATAAGCACATATTGACTAAGTACAGATATTTTTTTTTCTGGATTATTTCTGTATATTTTTTTTAATTTTAAGCTCTATATGGGCAAACTCTAAGATCACGGGCAGGCTTTTTATTCCCACTAGAAATCTTTGTTGCTAATTTTCTTATTTCAGACATTAGAATCTTCAGTATTCTCGAAAAATTATAAATACCAAGGCGTAACCAATGTTACTAGACTCCCTGTAAGTAAAACTAGTAATGGAAAGTGAATTCAACTATTCTTTTCTATGGAAAGTGAATTCAACCAATTAGAGCCTTTTATCAAATCAGGTGACAATCCCCCAAAACGGATGCTCCCAGTACATGCAAGTATTCATGAACGTCGTAAAGAATAAACTTTTAAGTTGTTACAATTTCTTATGTTCTGAATTAATAAGAAAGGTGATGTTTAAAAATATTAAATTTCACACTTTATTTATGTACGAGGCATGTTTTTTAAGTAAATACCGTTGTGATATTAAAAGAAAAGGACAATTATTTTAACAGCTTGACTTTTACATAAAATCCGGGACCTTAGTCTACTTTTCAGCATAATTTCCACCTGTATTAAGGAACTTGTCGTATCGTACGACTAGCTTTTGAATCCTATCCTCATAAAAATTGGCAGTCTGATTTTTTTCCCCTTATAATTACAAAAATTCTATTAAATTTGCCGTTTTCTGCATAGGTTAACTTTAAAAATGGCTCTGATATACCCCAAAAATGGCGGCGCATCTTTACCCGTTTTATTTACAGTTTAGCGGCTAGAAGCGGCCACTATAATTTACCACTCTGGCGCTCTATTTCAAATTGCGTTGAAATATCTTTATTTACGAAAATTTGAATTTTAAGCGGATCATACGACTGTTTTAATGATGGGACAGTACATTATTTCCCGCGAGTGTTTGGTGTCTTGCAAATGGTTGCCGTAGTTCTATTTCCTGGCCTAAATTTCCACTTTATTTAGAATTACCAAAGGATTTTCTTTATTTTTCAATACTTTAATTTTCTTTTGCATTTACGTAAGTCCGAACCTAAGTAAATTCACTTTATGTAACTCGAGGCCTTTGGACTCATTAGAATATAAAAAAGTCTTTTTATAATTTAGTTCATTAATTTTTATTAATTCATTAATTTTTATTAATGAAATCGAAAAAGGTCACGAATAAAAAAAAATGATCGCTGTAGAAAGGAGGAAAATATGCCTGTAATATTAAATCTTTAAGATCTTTTTATTCTACCGATTTCCTTCTCGTAGGGGACTGTCGTTACGTACAATTCATTATTCGACTAATATCGGTAAGGCCGGCATTCAGCAAAATATGGTAGCATTTTGAATCATAACAAGCATCTAAATGTTTACAACTAATTTTTCAGCAACCTCCAATTTTTTGGATTAGGTTCCATTGGGAAGCAATCTTGCCCTGACTCGTGTTCTTTTATAGAGCATTAGTTGTGAGGCGTTTTGGGGGTTGTTACGGTAATTGCATAAGTATTTAATTAAATGAAAGGCTCGGGGCAATAAGGACCTAACCCACAGGAAGAAATTCTTACTAAATGTAATAATTCATGGTTGTAAAATCCATTTACAATATCTATCAGTAACAAATGCACAGGTAAACTGCAACACAGTAAAGAAAAACATCAACCACACAAACTTATCTTAACAATTTTTTAAACAATATAATATCACTTTTCTCAAAAACTTCTTCCTGTGGATTAGTTCCTTATTGCACCGAGCCCTTCAAATGTTATTCGCTATTTATGTAGACGATCTCTAAATTTGAGAACTCTTTATTTAGTGACTATTCCTGTTTTCTATAAGTTTATAAAGTTTGTTTGGCTTTTCATACAATTAATATCTTGTGTTTAAATATTAGAAATAAATGTTTAACAAGGAGACTCCACGTACTCGGACTAATCGACTTTGAAAAAAAAATTCTACGAGTGGCTTTCACCAAATTAAACACCCATACAAAACCATTCGATGCACTTCTCAAAAATTTCCGAAAAACAAATTCATAAAGTTTATTATAATTGACTCCACTTTATAAATGCCCAAATTGTAGCATAATCTTTTATCTCGTTTTGTTGGTTCAGTGGTAAAAATTTGTTTTGCAGGCACGGGTTCAAATCCCGTCTTCGATAAATTATTTTCTTCTCTTTCTAAATTTATTTTAACATGAATGGGAATGCGTAATTCATTTACTAAATATATTTTCGATTTTCCAATTTGTTACCATTATTTTTTATAATTAAGGTTATTGTAATTAAACATAATCTAAATTTCCAATTTGCTAAGGTTATTTGTTTTCATAAATTGAAAGGTTGTTACAAGTTATATTTATTTCATTGATTACAAAAAAAAACACAAAAGAAGTTATAATTCACGTCTAGGTAAAGACAGAGGTAATAGTTAATTTCATTCATAACAAACTTCTGCTCCTAGAAGTAGGAAATCAAGTGGTTAATCTGCTAGTTAAAAGTGTTTTTATGCTGCTTTTTTCCATCATTGATGAACTATAGATATTAATATGATGCATTATATTTAAATGTATGTACATTGGTGCAATAATTATTTAATTTTTGTATGAGTTGCAAAAGTTGCAAAATGTATAAAAATAATTAAATATGGATAAATAAGCTTTTTTTAAATGCTCATTTATCACTAGGGTTCGGATTTATATGCACTAAAAAGTGCTAAAATATGCGCATATGTATGCCTTGAAAAAAACCAAAAAAATATGCATTTTATGCAAAATCCGAACTTTATTTATCACTGTGCTTCATTATTTATTACTTATAATAATTCGTATATGTATTTTATAAAAGAAATTATGGTAGCAACTTGGTAATTCGGAAATAAATTTAGTAAATGAATTACACATTTGAATAAATTACACAACTTGTTAAAATAAATTTAGGAAGGGGAAAAATTATCGAAGATGAGATATGAACCCCTACCTGCAAAATATAATTCTAGCCTCTTACCAGTGATAACATAGTTTATGAATTTTATCTCGGAAAATTTTGAGAAGTGCATGGATGTTTAATTTGGTGAAAGCTACTCGTAGAATTTTTTTTTATCAAAATCGGTGCGTCCGAGTACGTGGAGACTTTTTGTTAGATGTTTATTGCATGAAATATGATGACCGCGAGAAGACCATAACGTTAAGAATCTGAAAGTATGCGATCAGAAAAGACATGATGAAGACAATATATTTAATTTATATTTATTAAATGAATAATTTAAATGGATATAGACTTGGAGAAGATTTCAAAGCAGATGCAAGCAAGAAAATGGATACGCTAGCGAAAAAAAATCAAAAGTTGACGCTCACTAAAGTAAACAAAATGTATATGCTGAATAAAATTTACATTTTTATATCACATATATCAAATATTATATAAATAAATAAGTCTATAAATAATAAATAAATAAATCGTATGAGTCTATTCAGATATGTAGGTTATGCACAATGGTGGCAACATTGTTAAATGAAAGCAATTATCAACCGCAAAATTCGCAATTTAAGTTTTCTAAATCTGATTGAAAGGGAAATGAATTTGTTAAAAATTAATAATGAAATCGAATGCTAACGTTATTTTACTTTTTCAAATAATATCACTCTACAGATGCTAATTATCCTGTTAAGTTTAATTTGAAATTCAACATATCGAGTGAATCCACTGACTCTTTCGTAATAATCTTTCAAAGAATGACCTTGCTAATCAGATTAAACTAAATAATATAAAAATGAATGAAAATGAGAACGAATAAGATGATTGAATTCCTTGAGAAACCATTGCAAAAAATTTTAAATGAAAGAAAGATATGATGATAACGAAAACAATAGATGCAAAAAATTTAATTGGGAATTTCGTGACGCCGATCAAAAGGAAGGAACGTAATTATAAGGAATGCGTAAATCACGTTGCTCTATACAGTTCATCTGATGATCTTTGTGCGAAAGAATTACAATAGTACTGTTGTAATTCTTGAATAGATGCTAAGAAAAAAAGAAAATAGAAAAAAATTCGTCTCCGTGAGGATACTTACTTTTGAACTGGTTCCGCTTGTTAACTGCTCGCGCGTGAAATTCTTTATTTTTCAATTCATAATTAGAATCGCTCTGAGTTCAATACAGCTGCAATGCCTCATCGACTGAAAAGAATGAAATCATTCTGTAGTTCTTAAATAGGTGATTGAAAAGACCGATTTAGATATACCTAGGGCGTACCCTTCTCTAATATCAGCCCGAAGGAACTTATTTTTTATTTTGCTCTAAAACTGGTCTTTGTTTACAATTTCAAAATTGGTATTTTACGTAGCTTCATAACATGCATATAATAAGCTTAATCAACTTTTACGAAAAAAAAAAAAGTTAATTAGCCGTAGTCTTGTTCTTTATGGGTGCTTGTAGATTTAGAAAGTGATAAATTAAGTTCATAACTGGAAAAAGTCCAAGGAAGACTTATAAAAAAATTGTTTTGATTCTTATGTTTCACAGACACCTTAGGGACCTTATGAATTTACATTGCTTGACCTACATATTATTCCTTAAAAACATTCTTATGCCTGCAATTACTTTGTTTACTACGAAGAGTTCGGGATTACAGATTTAGTCGCACAATATCGTTTTTTCTTTACTTGAAAGTGGTTAAGAATATATTCGTTTTTTCTTAAAATGCCACCATCTGGTATCTATCAGAAAAAAATGTTGTTTATCATAGAGGAATTTCAAATTTTTCTTCTGCTGCGCAGTAGGGTAATTATGAAAAATAAAAGTAATGTCTAGGCATTATAACACGCTGAAAAATTTCAGGAAGTAATAAAAGATAATTTTCCTTAAACTTAGTTTCATTAGGAGTTAATTATAACTTTCATTTTCTTTTTAATGAATGTGAAAATAAACAAACAAAGTTTTTATGAACAGTGCATACAAAAATCTGTTGATTGCGTTGCTCTCTTTTAACACCTTACTTAAAACTACTAGTTCGCGTTATGAAGATAATGATGGTGTTCATGTGAAGATTTATAAACAATATATAGAGAAATATTCACGTTAGTTTTCATCAAAAATAATTCATAATGAATGGCTTTTCCTCCTCTTGTCCATAGTACTTATTAAGCAATTATTAAATATGATATCCTTGCTTAACAGTAATCAGTAACAATCATAAGGCAACTGCACCATATACAATTTAAGATCCTGCTCCTAATAAGGTCCACTTATATTCCGTAATGTTATCATAGAAGTTTGCAGGAAAAATAAAGCAAATACCAATATAAGAGTTAAAAATATCAATATAAAAGTTTGAATTAATTAATAAAGAATAACAGATTTGATCATCCAACAAAATAATTCACTTATTGGTTTCACGATGTCCGTCTGTCCGTCCGTCCCCTACATCATTTCTGCAGTTTTTGAGATAGACGGTCGAAATTCGGAATGTATGGGCATGAGTATCTTCATTATTTGGTTTGCTTTTGATTAGTTTACTGGGGTGGGAATTACGGGAGTGGGAGTTAGAGGGGACCAAGTGATCTATGTGGTATATAGGTACGTAAATGAGTGAAATTTGATATGCATATTCCTCTAAGCAAAATCTACATTCCTATGAGTTTAGGCCAAATTGTCCCAGTGGGGTCGGAGTTGTGGAGGTGGCAGTCACTTGGTCTTTAGAACTATGGCAACGTAAGGGGTGTAATATTTTTCATCTCGATCGAAAATGTGAGAAAGGAAAGAAGATAGGGGATAGAAAGGAAAGAAGATTCTTTTATATTTTCTAAATACTAAGTTCGAGAAAATAAATTTTTGATAAAAGAAATTCGGGGGTTAAAAAGTGCAGATGAAAGGGTAAAATAGATGAACTCAGGGCTTCCGATACTTTCCTATAGACGGGGTGCGTGTTTACAAACATTAGCTTACTTCGTGCCTAAACGTAATTCCGCTTTCGTAATAACCGCACTTTCATTGTTGGCTGTGACTAAAAGTCGAAATTATTCAGATTGACTCCGAGTGCCGCGATTTATCATTAATTTTTTATCGAGTCGGATATCATAAAACTGTACAAGGAAATTAATCGGAAGCGCTGAGGTCATCTATTTTTACCCTTTTATCTGCACTTTTTAACCCCTCTCCCCATTTTTTAAATCGAAAAATTGATTTTCTCGAAGGTAGTATTTAGAAAATGAAAAAGAGCTCTATCCTCTTTTGTATCTCATCATTTCCGATCGAATGATATATCACATTATATATCATATGTTGCCATAATTCTAAACACCAAGTGACTGCTACCCCTAATTTCTAAACAACTCCGATCCTATTGGGGCAATTTGGCCCAAACTTTACAGTGATGTTGATCTCGCTTAGAAAAATCCTCATACCGAATTTCACGCCTTTATATGCATAAATACGCGTAGACCTTTTGGTCCCCTCTAATTTCCGCCCCCGAAATTCCGACCCCAGTGGGCCAAACAAAACCAAACTAAATAGTGAAGGTGCCCATGCCCATAGTAAGCTACATTCCGAATTTCAACCTTCTACCTCAAAAAAATGCGGAAATTATGAAGAGGACGGATGGACGGACAGACAGACGGACAGTGTGAAAACAATAAGTAGCTCCATTCTTCCGCTACTTAATAAATTTGCGTTTTGCGAATTGATTGAACAAGGAGCAATAAAATATGGCATTTTCATTGGTTAATTCGTTCATTGTTTACTCTTTTCTGCCTCAGACAATTCTATGGTCGGAAGTTAAGGAAGGCACAGAAAGTGGTGCATGCGCATTCCTACTTCCTGCGCACCCCCTCTATACCTTCCTCGGGAGGCTTCATTTCTTGTAAACTTTGTAGATGAATGAGCAAAGTTGAATTATGTAGATTTGTAGATAGTTAAAATACCTAAGCGACTAAAATGTTGCTAAACGGAATTTGGTAATCTCTGATGTTAAGCAGGGCTCTCAGGAATCATTTTTGTAGACGAAAGAGACGCATGAGATTTGCGTTAGCAGTGGAGCCCCGAAATTGTTTCCCATAACATTATTTCTATTTTTGTTTTTATCAATGAAGTTGATAAAGACTCTACCATACAATAAAGGGACAACAGAGTTTCCGACTAGTTTCGCCATTTATTCCCAGCTTTATCAATCTTCTGTCTATATATATAACTAGCAGAGGTACCCGGCGTTGCCCGGGTTAATTACACTTGTGGGTAAAGAGATAGATCTCAAAAAATTAAATTATAACTCCCAATTGGTTAAATAATAACTCAATCATTACAACTCAGAGCAAAGGACGAAAAATACGAAAAACAGGACGTCCAGGTGATATACCGGAGCTCAAAGGAGACACACATGACTCCTTTGCCTCATCAATAGACGCTGGCTTAATAATGTTCCGTCACTGCATCATCATTTTATGCTCGTTATCAATAATTCTTGGAAACGAAAGTTTAGTAATCGCATTATCAGCATTTCAATTTCCGAAATATACACTTTCCCACAACATATAGTCAAAATATATTTTTAGGAAATGTTTGGATTTGCTGAGCTACCAAATAAGCTATGTGATAACCCCTGTGTGGATCGGACTTTTTTTTTGGAATAAATTTTGAAATATCTTAAAAATAAACACATGAAAACGCTTAAAATTAATACAGTAAAAATTCTTAATAAACACATGAAAAAAATTTTTTTAAAGGCTCACAATGGATGGACCTCTCCAAGGATGCCACTGCTAGTCTCAATTTCTTACTCATGTAATCTTACTTTAGATGTACAATTAATGTTGTTGAAATTCCCTTTCTTCTCTCGATGTCTTGAATCAAAACTTAGCCATTCATCTCTTTTTGTAGTCTAGCGATCGCCGATTCTTCTATTGACCTGCTTACCATTTGCTCAATATTGCACGGAGCTAACTTGACGGAGTGCTTCCTCTGTCATCTTTGCACTCTTTCTCAATAGTCTGCTAACTTTCCATTATCTCCAGTTACTAATCATTTTTAAAGATTTTCAAAAAATTGTTAAGTACTAAGAACTCTCTTTTCTAAGAAAAGCTTGAATAACAGGAATTCTATGCATTTTTAAAAAATTTGCCTTTCATTGGTGGTCATGAGATATATATTGTTGATCCCTGCCTAGTGTTGGTGCATTGCGTGTTGACACCATTGTTGATACGTATTGTTGCACAAACTTTTCCTTGCATTGTTGGACATGAGATATATATTGTTGGTCCGTGCAAAGTGTTTGTGAATTGCGTGTTGATACCATTGTTGATACGTATTGTTGCACAAACTTTTCCTTGCATTGTTGGTCATGAGAAATTTCTCATTAATATGCCCTGCCATGATCATGAATATCGATTTTTTATCCATGATTATTATTTTTTCGAAATCTGAGGTAGACAGTGACTTTCCTCATGCTTTGAAGGTCAAGTATGCAAAATTTCATCAAGATCGAAATAAAACTATAGATTTGCATAAGAAACAAACAAACCCACAAACAAACCCACAAACCCACAAACAAACATCCTTTTTTATATATATAGAAGACTAGCAGAGGATCCAGCATTGCCCGGGATAATTAAGCTTGTAGGTAAACAGAACAACCTCAAAAAGCTAAATTAAACCTCCAAATTGGTTAAATAATAACTCAATCACAATATAGAGCGAAGGGACTATACATTCTAAGAAAAATCCGAAAGACAGGAATTTACCTCTTCACTGAAAAAATCCATTCTAGGTGATATACCGGGACTTGATTTACCGTAAAAAAAATTTTTTAAAGGCTCACAATGGATGGACCTCTCCAAGGATGCCTTCTAGTCAAAATAATTTTTTACTCACGTAATCTTACTTTAGATGTCCACTTGATGTTGTCGCAATTTCCTTTCTTCTTTCGATGTCTTGAAGCAAAAATTGGCCATTCATCACTTTGTGTAGTCTAGCGGTCGCCGATTCTTCTACTTACTTGCTTACCATTTGCTCAATACAGCACGGAGCTAAAGGGGTGCTTCCTCTATCGTCTTTCACTCTTTCTCAATAGTCTGCTAACTCATTATTTCCAGTTACTGATCATTTTTAAACATTTTCAAGAAATTGTTAAGTACTAAGAATTCTCTTTTCTAAGAAAAGCCTGAATAACAGGAATTCTATGCATTAAATTCTATATTGCACAAACTTTGTCTTGCATTGTTGGTTATGAGACATATATTGTTGATCCTTGCATAGTGTTGGTGCATTGCGTGTTGACGCCATTGTTGATACCTATTGTTGCACAAACTTATATTTGCTTTGTTGGTCATGAGATATATATTGTTGGCCCGTGCAGAATGTTTGTGAATTGCGTGTTGATACCATTGGTGATACCTATTGTTGCACAAACTTTGCTCTGTATTGTTGGTCATGAGATATTTCTCATAAATATGCCCTGCCATAACCATGAATATCGATTTTTTATCAATAATTATTATTTTTTCGAAATCTGAGGTAGACAGTGACCTTCCTCATGCTTTGAAGGTCATGTATGCGAAATTTTATCAAGATCGGAATAAAACTGTACATTTGTATAAAAAACAAACAAACAAACAAGCATCCTTATTTATATATATAGAAGTAGACTAGCAGAGGTACCCGGCGTTGCCAGGGATAATTACACATGTAGATAAACAGAACAATCTCAAAAAATTAAATTATAACACCCAATTGTTTAAATAATAACTCAATCAATACAACACAGAGCAAAGGGTCTATCCATTCTTCGTAAAATACGAAAAACAGGAATTCTAGGTGAGATACCGGGACTTTATCTAAACTCTTCTTGACTTGCCTCACCACTGCGGAGCATCACCAGATACTTTAGACTCAAGTTTTTCCTGCCCTTGACGTAGAAGTTCTTGCTTTATTCAAAACTCCCGTTGTTCAAATGTTTCAAATGCCTGTGTAGCTTTTTCTGTTTTAGTTGCAGAGTTTCTCTGACCAATACTCGTTCTTTCTCTTTCCTTTCCAGGCACATAAATTTTTGCCAGTCGTCTGGAGGTTTGATAGGGAGCTCAAGGGAGACACGCGTGACTCCTTTGCCTCATCAATAGACGCTGCCTTATTGATGTTCTGACACTGCATCGTCATTTTATGCTCATTATTAATAATTCTTGGAAACGAACGTTCAATTATCACATTATCAGCATCTCAGTTTCCAAAATATACACATTCCCACAGAATATAGTCAAAATGTATTTTTATGAAATGTTTGGATCTTATATGCTACCAAATAAGCTAAGTGATAACCCCTGTGTGGCTCGGACTTTTTTTTTTGAATTAAATTTTGCAATATCTTAAAAATAAACATTAGAAAACGGTTACAGTTAATGAAGTAAAAATTCTTAATGAAAATTCGAAAACAAATTTTTAAAGGAACACTGTGTTATTGCTCTTCTTTAGAAATACTGTCTAGGTTCCGAATGGTAATTTTAATATTTCCGATTAAAAAATCGCAGTCAGAAGGGAAGTTGAGGGACCTGCGGCATGACTGGCTAATATCAGCGTGAAGGTGTACTCACGGCAAGTATTACCTCCCCTTCGACTTTTAAGTTTATTCTCACTCATTCGACCAGTTTTTAGGAGGAAATGAAATCGTTATTATCAGAAAGTGTTGACGTAAAATGAGAACAATTAATAGAAAAATTATTTAATATTAACTTCAACATAAAGAACTGAGAAATTAATTAGCGGCTCTTCTTTAGACCAGTTTTCGCTTTGGGATTATTATGATAACTGCATACAGTTTTATTATTTTGCTCCTTTTAAATTTATCTAGTATTAAAATTAATTTTTAATTTACAAGTTCTTTGTGATGAGATTAATATTAAGTAATATTTCTATTAATTGATATAATAAATGCAAATTTATGAGATAATCAGGCTAACGTAATGTATTACAGAGTTGCTCATTATCGCTTTTGAAATTGACATTATAATCATTAGAACTGTTTTTACAGTATATTGCATAAAGAAAAAACTAAATTTTTCATTTGCTATTTAGTTTATAATGATTCATTGAAATAGTTAAAGTAAAGCCCTTTAATAATTGCACTTAAGAACTAATTTAATTTCTGTTATCAAGATCTGTTTCCTATGAATTTTATGACAGCTGGTAGTCCAATATTGAATTATCAAAATTTTCTTCAAAGAATAATTCTTGACTCAACTGCAAAGACATCATTTAGATTTCACCTATTTCAATTCTGCAGGAAATTCCGATTAATTTCGGATTTACGTTTTGTTTTTGTTTTTTTTTGTTCCTTTCAGACAAAAAATAAATTAACAAAATTTTTTCTTTCACTTTATAATTTTTTAAATTACATTGTTTTATGTGTATTTTTTTAAAATTAATAATAAATGTAATAACATAGCTAAATATTAATTTATAAAAATAATGACTAGACAAGGAAATAAAGTTCAAGAGAAAAAGGAGCACCTTCCTTATTTTAAAAATTGCTTTTAAAACATTAATTTTTTCCTCGAAAAGGAAAAAAATATATAGCTGCTTTTTCAAGGTTATAATGACTATAATAATTAACATTATTTCAACTTCCAAAACACCAGTTTACCTATTCTAATAAAATAGTTCATTTTATCTTTCTCGCCAGGTATCCGACAATTTGAAATAAATCTCTTTAAATTATTAACATTTGAAAGATTTTTTTAAAAATTCTGCCACGGATTCATACATCTTCCACAAGCATATTTATCATATTTGCCGTTAAGATATAGTCCATAGACGCTCTTTATCTACAATCATCAGCTTGGAAAATTATTTACAAGATTTTTTACGTGATTGCTATTAACACGTGTTTCATTTGTTTTAGCGTGCGTGGACATGTTCAGTTTTTAGGAAATAATGCCAAGTCCACCTCATAAAGTAGGTCAAGATAGTACAACATCTTCCTAAAATAACTGCTTATGGCTGACCTGCTTCTTGTTTACTGCTAAGGTAAACTTTAGCAAGTGAGGTGAAAGTAAGGAAGGCGTGTAGTTTTGAGAAACAGCTGAAGCCTGTAGCTAATAACAGAACGAGTTCCCCCTGTGAAAGTAAGGAAGGCGTGTAGTTATCCCCTGTTTTAGATGATATGGTTTCTTTCGTTGTTAGACATTTCAAAAATGATATGCGTTCTGTTCCTTGAACATTGTGATTTTTTACACTTGGTCATAAGAGAGAAAAATATATTTAGATAAGGTAAAAAAAAAAAGAAGCGGAAGAAGAAATGGTATTTCAAGTGAAAAATCTTAAATTAACAGTATTGCTGTTATTTAGTTGTACAATTCCCACTGATTCTTCTACGATTTATCGAAAGACAATCGGATTCTCTTGAGAACAAAAGGACAGTTCATCGAACGATAAATCATCGAAAGAACATTTATCGAACAGACAATAATTTATTGAAAGAAAATTCATCGAACAGTCCATTAATTTGTCGAACGGACAGTTTATCCAATATGCAGTCTACAGGGTGTAATAAAAAGTAATGATCTAACTATACGTAGTCGGTTTCTATAGGGACTCGGATAAAGGAAAAAAGTTTGTATAAAGATAAGTTCTAACGTGATTCATTACAGATATTTACATACTTACTTAGTTCGCTAGATTAACATTCATTTATTTTCAGTCTAATTAAATGAATAGCAATGAAGACGCGAGGAATCAATAAACAATCATAATAAATGTTCAATATTACCTCCACGAGCGCCAATACATTGCTGATAAAATAAAAATTTCCCAACTTCAACCAAAATATAAACAAAACACTTTAGATATTCGGAATGAAATATTCGCCAAAAAATTAAATTTTAAAATAAAAAGTTAATTTAATAATGCATTTAAAATTACTTAGAAATGCAATCGTCAATTTGGATTATAAGCCAAAAAGTTTGTTTTTGTTTATTGGTTATTTTTCCGTTGTTTATAGGCTCCGTTTTGATGTAAAATCAAATAATATTCAAAATTCAATTCAATTCAATTTTTGTATATAATTATTATGAGAAATAATTACAAAATTTCAGTACCGAAGGCAGTCTTTTACTTTTTAAAGTTCTTCAAAATAATGTTTCAAAATCCGATGATATGCAACGTCCTAAATCACTGCGTTACTGAACCGTGTGACAAAATTATCCTGCAGGATCCTTTTAACGATGAGATTGACGTTTCCAGATTTTCACGTCATTGTCTTGTTTTAGGAGGATTCTGTATAATAAGTTAAGTTGTGAACATTTCTTTCAGTATTGAAATTTTGTAATTGTTTTTCAGAATAACTATATTCAAAAATAATTTTTTGGCCTTTATTTCAAATTGACGATTGGGTTTCTATGTAATTTTCAATGCAGTGTTAAAGTAACTTTTCATTTTAAAATTTAAATTGTTGGCATATAATTCTAAATTTATATTTGCAATCATCGAATGTACATACGTGTATTTCATTAAAGCAATTTTTTTGGTAAAGTATTTTCATTTTTTATTATCATTATTCATCCAGGGTTTCTGATGTTCCTATTATTAGAATTATTTTGTTTCAAATGCAATAAAATATCTATAATTTCTTTACACGATGCCAAAAATTACAGGAAATATCATTAGTATTCTCAATTATGGGACTCATTTTATTATCATCTCTATGGATTTTGGGTAGCCGGTCTAATCTGGGGACACAAGTTTATTAGGAACACCCATGACTATGCAAATCCGGTAGCATTGCACTTACTACATATCAATTGGTCACATGACAGTCGGGACCAATGTAAAGCGAGAAAACCCTTGTCAACGGCAAGTACAGTAGTTTGACCGTCACCATGAAGAAAACAAAGGATCTGAGCGACTTCGAGCGCTGGATGATAGTTGGTGCCCGGTGAGGTGGACTGAGTATTTCCGAAACCGCACATCTTCTAGGATTTCAGACGAACAACCATTTCAAGGGTTTACCAGGACGGGTTAAACAACCAAAAAAACAACCAGTCATAGACAAGCCTGTGGTTGCAAACGATTCGTCGATCTAAGGGATGAGCGTAGGATAAGAATGCTTATTCGTGCGAATAGAAGCGTCACGACTCGTCAAATAACCGTGGAATACAACAGTGGATCGCAGAATAACATTGCTGAACGCACTACACGCCGTACATTGGCAAGGATGGGCTACAACACCCGATGGCCAGTCCGGATACCGATGATCGCACCCAAAATCGCAAAAACCGTCTCCAATTTGCCCATGATCACCAACACTGGACCGTCAACGACTGGAAGAAGGTCTGCTGGTCGGATTAATCCCGTTTCCTATTGTACCATGCAGATGGCCGATGCAGAATTTGGACACAACAGCACGAAGCGATGGAACCCTCCTGTCTGGTTTCCACTGTTCAGGCTGGTGGAGGCTCTGTAATGGTTTGGGGAATGTTTTTCTGGCATACTCTTGGTTCGCTGATACCTGTAGAACAACGCCTTAATGGTCAGGGCTACCTGAACATTGTTGCCGACCACGTTCATTCCTTCATGGCTACTGTGTTTCCCCCATCGGAAGGATATTTCCAGCAGGACAATGCTCCGTGTCATAAGGCTCGTAGCGTCATGGAATGGTTCCAGGAGCACGATAATGAATTCAACTTCCTTCTCTGGCTACCACAGTCCCCGGATTTGAACCCAATCGAACATTTTTGGGATGAGCTGGAACGGGTTATTCGAGGCATGGATCCACCACCATCCAATAAGCATCAACTGGGAGCAGTTGTTGCATCCGCATGGACAAACATCACGGAAGAATGCTTCCAGCAGCTAATTGAATCCATTCCACGGTGAATTCGTGCTGTAATAACTGCTAGGGATTAAAGTAACTTTTCATTTTAAAATTTAATTTTTTGGCTTATAATTCCAAATTTAAATTTGCAATCATCGGATGTACATGCTTGTGTTTCATTAAAGCAATTTTTTTGGTAAAGTATTTTCATTCTTTATTAGGATTGTTCATCTACGGTTTCTTATGATTAAGTGGGCTGTTCCTAATAAGCTGGCCACTCAGTGTATATTGTGGGTATTAGGTTGAGATTATTGCAATCTTTGAATAGAAACTTGCAAGCGAAAAAGCTCTCTTTGGCTTCTTTCAAGAGATTGGGTAGTGGATCCTAATTTAATTACTCCTTGTGTCTCTAGATTATACTGCCTTCCTAAAAGCCATATAGATGTGGCAATAAAACGAGACCCACAATAGACAATATTTACCCCCAGACTAGCTTAATAGCTAAGTTCCTTTGTAAGTAATTCAGTCAATCTTAAACTGACAGTTCGTTCTTTTGCTGTAAAGAATAATCTAAAACTGATACAGAATATAAAAGATATTACTATCCCGATAGCAACATTTTTGTATCCTTTGCTGTGACAGCCATGTATCCCCATCCTCAATTACTTGAAGATTGCCTGCATCAAAATGATTGGCATCTTGCCAAATCCAGAGGAATCATGCTTCTTACCAACTTATGCTGCCTCAACAATGCATTACAATTCAATTAACAATTCTTTAGAGTGGACAATGGCACCCTTATGGACAGCTGTATCAGCCTCTTTCTCGCCGACATATTAGGATTAAAGAATGCGCCCTTGGTCTGTACGTTTATCCGTCCGTCCGGCCGTCCACCGTATGCACGATAACTGGAAAACGGATTAACTTTTTCAAATTCTGTTTTCAGAAATATGACTATTAAAATCTTAGCTCGGTCGTATCAACTTTTCAGAATTTTTCGTGGACCCCTTCAATTCTAATTCACGTGCTAAAACAGTGAGTGTAAAGAATACAAAGGTAATGACATGTCATATAACAATCGATTTATCAAGAAGGAATACATTGTTACTTTCTGTTCATCTTTTAAGTATTACTGATATCGGCTCGCGCACGTGAAATCGCTTTGTCGACGCACGATTGCTCAAGTGCTCATAATCTATATTATTCAGTAGCGAAAGAATGGAGCTATGTATTGGTTTTATAATGTCTTAACTCTGTATCCCTTCATAATTTCTACATATTTTGAGGTAGAAGGTTGAAATTCGGAATGTAGCTTCCTATCTGCACTATTTAGTTTGGTTTTGATTGGTACACTGGGGTCGGAATTACGGGGGTGGGATTCAGAGAGGACAACATATCTATGTGCTATTTAGGTACGTAAAGGCGTGAAATTCAGTATCTAGATTCCTCTAGGCTAGATCTACATTACTATGAAGTTTAGGCCCAGGTGTTCCATTGGGGTCGGATTTGCGGGGGTGGTAGTCACGTGGTCTTTAGAACTATGCCAACGTATGGCTTGTGATATATCATACGTTCGGAAATGATGAGAAATGAAAGGAAATACGAGCTTTTTTACATTTTCTACATATTACGTTCGAGAAAATTAATTTTTGATTAAAAAACTTGGGAAGAGGTAAAAAGTGTAGATAAAAGGGTAAAAATAGATGACTTCAGGATCTGCTACTTGCCTTAACCTACTCGGGGGGGGGGGGGGGTAATTAATTTTTTAAATAAATGTATAAATATATTTCTCCTTCACTGCTAATGCTCCTTCTTGGAATGTTTACAAGATTTTATTTCTAAGAGAGATTGAAAATAAAGCTGCTACCACCCTTACGCACTTTCCGCAGTTTGATACAGATACGCAGAAGATGGGTTCGCAGTATTTGACTGTAATAAACAACATGCCAATTAAACATGAGTTTAATTATCGACATTTACAAAAGGTCCACTAGTATGAAGCTTTATTGATACCGGGTGTTTCAAAAATAACCGGTATATTTGAAAAATCAATAAAAATTAAACACGCAGCGATAGAAATACACCGTTTGTAATTTCGAAAGTTTGTCTGCCTGAAAATTTACTGTTGTCCCAAGCATATTGCAACACACGGCGTATTTCTATCGCTGCCCGTTTAGTTTTTATGGATTTTTCAAATATACCGGTCATTTTTGAAACACCCGGTACATACACATGCCACCTCTAACCACTGATTGCCCTTAAGCTAGCAGCCTTTATTCATACGATACAGAAATGTATGAGGATTCCTATGACTGAGGAAAAGAATACTAATGAAATAAAGAAAATACAACAGGCTGTCAACTAAAATGGACACTCCACTACGTTAATTGACCAACTGATCAAGAAACCTCAAATGAAAATGAAAATCGAAGATGCCACTGC
The DNA here is from genome assembly GCA_023313115.1 of Rhysida immarginata. Lineage (NCBI taxonomy): Eukaryota > Metazoa > Arthropoda > Chilopoda > Scolopendromorpha > Scolopendridae > Rhysida > Rhysida immarginata. The sequence goes on along the minus strand of JAHWFO010051101.1, from coordinate 63,959 downwards.
ATTGATATCTAATAAAATCGTTCTCTCACCAAAGGAATGGAGAAAATTTGTAAGATGATGTCGGGTAAGGCAAGTACAAAATCCCTCCACAATACATCCTGCATATATGAAATTTATTGTAATTCTTGTGATATGAAATATTTGGGCCAATCTCGGAGAAGGGCCCAGACAAGAATTAATAAAGATTTTGGATATGTTAAAAATTATAAATCAGAAATCAGGTTTCGCCCACCACATTTTGAAGACTGACCATTACGCCAATAAGAACAATTTCAAAATAGTACAGTTTGTCGATGACCATAAATAACTCTAAAAACAGGTAATGCAATATGGTAGGTAATTATTAACAGCCTACGCGTTTCGGTACACACACCATCACCACAGGCGTAAATAACTACAAAGTTGAGATCGACAATCGACAATCGAACAGTGAAGTGTACATTTGTTAGGATGGGACGAAAGCAGCGCTTTCACAAAGCTCATCCAACCAGAATAAAATCCAAATGAAATACACTGAGGTAGTCAAGAAGCCTAACCAATCCAAGCGGTCTTCCATATTATACAAAAAAGAAAATAAGAATGACGATTGTCAGAAACAAAAAACAAACGAAATAAAAAATACAAGGAGAAAGAAGATTATCACATGTACCAGTAGTCTGGGAAAGAGACGTTGCTAATATCTTCAAAATTGATGTCAAGAACGTGCCTCGGTTTACGATACTTCGTATGCCAGTTCATATTCATTGAGTTCTTCAGTATCCCTTTCACAAGCTTATTGTCGTGAGTCTTCAACTTCTGTATCATAATCAAAAGGAGATCGTGTATAAACTTTCCGATATGGGCCATGTTTAAATCCAAGTGGATGGATTGGTTTTTCACCGTCCTTCTGTCCAGCTGGGCAATGGTTCTCAGGGTAACATTCTGGAATGACTGTAGTTCACTCCATCTGGTTTTACAGATAGTCGCCCACGCAGGCATGCCATAGAGGAGTATGGTCCGGATAATCGATTTGTACAGAAGTAGCTTGTTGTCAATGCTGAGGGCGCTGTTGCGACCCATGAGAGCTATGATGCTGTACTTAGCCCTCTTCGCTTTGTTCAGAGCATAGGACATATGCTGGTTCCACGAGAGTCTTGAGTCAATGATAACTCCCAGATACTTGTAGTTGTCCACCCAGTCCAGTTTCTTATTGAACAGAACAAGAGAATCTGGGGGATGCTTGAGCTTCCTATTGAGGTACAAAGCCTTGCACTTTCCGACGTTAAGGTTCAACTTCCAGCAGGTAAACCAGTCTTCGAACTGCCTTCAAGGCGCACTGCAGCCGAGTGATAACGTGAGCCGGCTGGTGTGCCCATGTCATAATGGCAGTGTCATCCGCATAAAAATACAGATTACAATTATCGGGTTTCGGGAAATCTTGTACAAAGTAATTAAATAGCACAGGCCCGAGGACAGAACCCTGAGGGACACCGGCCTTTACAACACGGGGTGTGGAAAGATTTTCTCCAACTTTGGCTTGATAGGATCTGCCGTCAAGAAAGGATTTCACCATCAAAATCAAATCGGCAGGGAACCCGTCTCTGATCATTTTGTAGACAAGGCCCTCATGCCACACTTGGTCAAAAGCTTTACTGACATCGAGAAATACCAGCCCACAGTACCTGAAAGTTGAGATCGACAATCGACAATCGAACAGTGTAGTGTATCGGTATTCGAGTGGAACTTGAAGCATAGCTTCCATAATCTCACCCTTCATAATCATATTCCAAGGGAAATACACTGAACTAGAAAAGAAGCCTGATGTACCCACAAAGGTCATCCAAAGTATGAAAGAAAATTGCCTCCTCTTGGTGGAGGAAAATTTGATTGACGACTGTCTAGACTAGAAGCAACTAGAAAGTTGAGATCGCCTGAACATCAGATTATATAGTAAACAGGGAGGCCTATCCACCAATCAGAGAAATAGTAAAAACGGGAAAGAACCAATTCAACAAAGATGAAAAGAGAATTTCTCTAATTGGTGGATTCACAAAAGGAAAATCGGGCAGCGCTAGTTAGTTAATTAATAATATCAGCGATAATATCGAGTAAAGGATCCTTTTCGAATGATAATTGATTATTCAACACTTTGTCCGGTTCAATTTTGTGAAGTTTTCTGATTTCCAATGCTTCATACGTAAGAATCTTCTGTGGATCTTTGATGTTCGTACGATGGACATTATTGTATCTAATGGGCCGAATTGGGGTTTCTTCTTTATGAGATGTTCCGAAAACGCTGATTATTGTATCTAAATTTTCTTGAAGCTCTGGAAATCTCAAAAAATTCCACCAGTCAAACTAATGATTTAGAACGAGGCCCTCTGGACATATAAGAATGGTACAATGTATTAAAATTCCTAAATAACCCCAACAACAGCGGCTGGAAACGTTGTGTCCCTATATTGGTTCCCTTCCTCTATATAAACTCGATGTAAACTTTGTAATCTGACTGATCATCATCCTGATTCTCACATTCACTCAGGCTAGGTTCATCTCATTGCTCTCATCTCACGATGCGCCCTTTTCGGGTGAAATTCATCTTCTGTTATAACTTATGGGCTGATCTCTGGTGATGGAATTAATATTCCCGTGAACCAGTACATCAAAATATTCACCATTCGTCTAGGTCCCTCTCAAATCTGACTATGGACATTTCTCATTTCACCTACTATCCTCCTGATCATTCTTAGGCGGGTCGCTAGCGCAGAATTATTTTTTTCGCATACTTGGCTTTTCTCGCAAAAGCTTAAGCGCCCCCCGGATTCCCTTGTTCTATTCAATAAGAAACTCAATTGGGTTGACAACTACAAGTATCTTGGCGTTATCATCGATTCAAGACGCTCCTGGAACCGTCACGTGACTTAGGCTCTGAACAAAGCGAAGAGAGCTAAGTACCGTCTCATAGCTCTCCAGGTCCGAAACAGTGCCCTCAGCATCGACAATAAGCTATTCCTGTATAAGATGATGATCCGAACTATTGTCTAATCTGGCATGCCTGCGTGGGCGACAATATCTAAAAGCGGATGGAGTGAGCTCCAGTCTTTCCAGAATGTTACCCTGAGGACCATTGCTCAGTTTGGAAAAAGGACCGTGAAAAAAGGTGATGTAGTTTCGAATCTGCAGTCCGAAGCATTGAGTCATGATAATGCTTTTATATGCAACAAACAAATAAATATTTTATAAAGTACATAAACCTTTTATTTACTTATTTATTAATACAGAATCATGACTCACATCGGAAAGTTTATCCCAGATCTCTTGATGAGTATGGTGCAGACGATGAAGAGCCTTGACAATGACCTGGTGGCTGGAATACTGAAAAACCCGATGGAAATGAAGTGGCATCCGAAGTATCGAAAGCCGAGGCATATTCTTGATGTCAACTATGACGACATTGGCAACGTTTCCTTCCCGAATTATTGGAAGATGTGATACCCCTCCCCACCCTTTCCAATTTTCTGGCAGTCGTCAATCATATTATTTTTTCATAATGTGAAAGACCTCTTGTGTTAGTCAGGTTTCTTGCCTACCTCAGTGCATTTCATGTGGTATTTATCTTGGAAGGGTGAGCCTTATGAAAACACTGCTTCCGTCCCACCTAACAAATGTACGATTTGTAATCGAGCCTTATTAATGTTCGATTGACTGTTGTCGATTTGTAAAGTGACGCACATAGAATGAATGCACGAAATATATACACATCTTAAATGGCCAAAAGGTATACATATATGGTTGAATAAACTCTTTTGAGGGCAAGTGATGCGTCGTTGCTCCTGCCTTCCTCTGAGTAAACATCCATAGTGTCTTTTAGGGTTTTTACAACTGATTATCAAAATCTTCGAATTTCAGTCGCCATGCTGACTCTGGAACTCGTTCCTTTTCAGATGACTCGGAGCCATAACTCTGGTGCTTTGATCACGTAATCACAGGATGCAAACCATGATTCTGGTGCTTTGAATGAATGGCGATTTCCGCGTCGCATTTGTTGTTTACTTTGTTATTCGTTTATAATTTATTTTTTGATTGTTGTGTCAAACAACACCCAAGTCTATTTTATACACAGTGTACATTATACACTTGAACCTTCCATTACGAGTACATCATTGTACGAGTAATTTGCTACACGAGCCGAGGCTCGTGCAAAATTTTGTCTTGAAGTACGAGTGGATATTCGCAGTAGAGTGAGTTTCATACAAGCGTTCGCTAATCTGCGCTGAGCACACATACGCGATCTCCCAACAAGCATCGGCATTCGTTCGGCGCTGTTTGTAGGCCTAGCCTAGCCTTCTTCTCCATGGGTGAGAAATTTTAAGTAAATCAATGACGAGGTACCCGGGTACCCAAGTCCTTCATCACTGATTTACATGGGAATTAGGAACACACATTATTTTTTATAACTTATCTACACGTGTTGTTATTGATATCAATATGAAATCAATAGCAAAAATCATAATTTTTTTTTATTTTAGTAAAAATTTTCAGTTCTGTTTTATTGAAAACTTTCAGTTTTATTTTTTCTGAAAACTTTCAGTTTTGTTTTTCTGAAAACTGTCAGTTTTAATTTTCGTGTTAGTTTTATTTTCTGGTATTCACTGGACGCTTTCTATACTTGAACTTGTTAGTTTTATACTAGCACAAGACCAACATAAAAATGGCAAAACGCGATCAAGCATTCTCATTGGAAGAATTTAGTCGGTAAGATGATGCACTTACTAATATGCCTACACTTTTGAATTCAATGAGTTTTGAGTAATATGCACTTACTATAATGCCTAATTCATCTTGTTGTAGAATGAGTTTTGAGCAACAACAATCATATCTGGATAATTTCATTGATGATTCAGAAAGTGATAATGAGTTGTATTGCTCCAACATTCCTGATGATCTCAGCGTTCCACCAAAAAACAATCAAGCTCTTCAAGATGAAGAATCTGATATAGAAGACGTCAATGCTGATCATAATGCCCATATAGAAATAGATAACTGTTCTGAAAGTTCCAGTGAAGTCGAGAATGAAGAAAGTATTCCCGATCAGCAGATGCTGTATGGCAAGGATGGAACTGCATGGAATCTGACAAGTCCTGTAAGTACTCAAACACCACAGCAAAACATTTTACCAAAAATCAGGACCTGTAAAAAAAGCTCAATTCCTTTCAGTTCTTGAAACCTTCAAGTGCATTTTTGATAACATTATGTGCAATATCATAATCAGGGAAACAAACAGGAAAGCCAAATCTGTATATTCTCAGTGGAATGCAGAAAATCCAAGCAGCCCTCCCAAAGTTTGGAAGGAGTTGAAAGACGAAGAATTCGATAGTTATCTTGGGATTCTCAGAAGACATCAAAGAACTGTGGAAGAGTGATGCTAATCCATTATATCGTGCATCCATGTCAGTGAATAGATTTTGGGAAATAATTAGGTTTCTTCGTTTTGATAATGTTACAACAAAGCAAGATAGGTTGAAAAATGACAAAGCAGCAGCAATTTCAGAGATATGGCTCTTGATGAATATGAATCCCAGAGCTCATTAAGTGCCTTCCGAATGCCTTACTGTCGATGAGCAGCTATTTCCATTTAGGGGTAGAACAAGATTTACCCAGTACATGCAGTCAAAACCGGCAAAATACGGTATCAAAATATGGTGGGTGTGTGATGCTGCAAATTCTTATCCACTCACTGGGCAAATATACACCGAGAAATCAGCTAAAGGTCGTGAAAAAAATCAGGACGAAAGAGTAGTAAAAGACCTGTGCTGCCAATTCAAGAAAGTGGTCGGAATGTTGTGATGGATAACGTTTTTACAACGCTTCCTCTGGCACGATTCTTACTTTCATGGGGTTTGTCAATGGTTGGGACATTGAAAAAAAATAAGCCTTACATACCACCACAAATGCTCGCCAACAAATCGAGAGAACCATTGTCTTCTCTTTTTGGATTTACAATGGTGTCGTATGTGCCAAAAGCTAAGAAGTTAGTCATATTGTTGTCAACCATGCATTACACAAAATATGTAAGTGGACCAAAGAAAAAGCCCGAAATCATTCTGTATTACAACCGGTGTAAAGATGGTGTTGACAATATGGATAAAATGGTATCGCACTACACTTCCAAGAAGAAGACTAGAAGGTGGCCTGTTGCAATGTTTTACAATATGATTGATTTAGCTTGCCTAGCGCCTTATATCATTTACATGGAAAACAATCCGTTAGAATCAAAGAAAAATAACAGCCGGCGTGCGTTTTTGAAAGATTTAGGTAAACAACTGGCAATGCCAGCGATTGAAACTCGGTCCAGAAACCCACGAGCTTGTCAGCACTTCAACACGAAATCAGGAATAGAATTTATGCTGGGAGGGCCTGTTGCAAGTTGTATTTCTGCAGGTGATGGAGAACAACGCAAAGATTCCTCAGGTGGCCTTATAGTAACTGGAAGTTATGTTTGCAAATCCACCAAAAAACGTAGAAAAACAAGAAAATCTTGTTCCGATTGTCATCGCTCAGTTTGTGATGAGCATACCAAAACAATCACAAAATGTTATGTTTTTTCTGCAAATGTGTAAGCTTTTGAACTGATGTTTTTCTTGATTGATATTGTAATTATCTTAGAATTGTTTTTGTAATTAAAATTCATTTAAAGTGTGATCATTCTTTTTTATATCGTTTTTTATATCGTTTTCTTGGGTAATAGTTGTAGGGGTACCCGGGTGCCCTTATCATGAATGTAAAGTGTAAAAGACTTTCAAATTTTTTTTGAAATTACACAAACTTTTTTTACAATTATTTTTTCTTAAAACTGCATAGGGTTACCAACTTAAAGATGTCAAAAAATACCACGGGGAAAATACGAATGTATGATAGATAATTTTTATGTTAAACACGAAAATGGCACCCGGGTACCCCGTCATGGGGAAGAAGGCTAGGCTAGCCATGCGTCAACGTAAACGAAGCCGAAGATAAATGATTAATTAACGTCGTAAATTAGACTAGATGCATGTGGATATTAAAGCGAACGTAAAAAGATTGCACATAACGTAATTCTCGAATACGTTGTACGGTAATATTTTTATTTTAAACAACAAAACATTACGATTGTGGACGGCGTGGTGATAAACGTTTCATCCCGGGTCCTATAGGTTCCCTTGCCGTCCTTCGTAGTGTCAAGCTCGGCGAGTGTTGGCCCACCTTCGTAAAATCACACTGGAGACATATAGATATTAAGGCGAACATAGAAAGGATGTAATATTTTCAGAATATATTAAGGCGAATATAGATATTAAGGCGAACATAGAAAGCAACTTCATTTTCAGACAAGTGTACGTTACATGTAATTTTTTAATTTTTTAACCGATGAAAGATGACTTGTTGAACGACGGGTTTGAAATGTAAATATGTAGGCCTATTTTTTAAAATCCAGCTCTTTGTGTTTAATTCGATGAAATAATAGAAATAATATATTTAATAATAAAGCATGCCTTTACACACTATGACGATTATGTATCTTATCGTGCCTGCTGGATAAATATTTTTGACGATTATCTGCCAGTTCGGACCGCTAGCTCAAGCTCGACGCCGATTATCCATGATAATTGCGAAAATCCACCAAAGAAGCTGAATTACTAGGAATCAACATCGACCGATCTTTATATTATGACAATTTTAACAAAGAAATATTATGACACTCGAAACTGTAAAATATGGCATACAATTTTACAAAATAAATGAAGCTCTATAAAAATCTTTATTTTAAATTAAAATAAGTAAAATAAATAGGTAAATAAAATTTTAATTCAATAAAAATTTATAATTATAATTTTTTATATTATTGTATACAAAAGAATGCAATAAATAATCTACCAGAACTGATTTTACAAAACAAATAAGTAGCTAAACATCTTCATTTTTAATAAAATAAATAAATAAATAAATAAATAAATAAATAAATAAATGTTTAGTTTTAATAAATAAATAACATTTTGTATTTATCTATTTATTAAAACATTAAAACATTTTATTTATTTATTTACTTATTTATTTATTGACGAATCCAACAAATTAAATGGGCAAATTTGTCAAAAAATCTGATAGACAACAGGAGTTCCTGACTCCTCACAGTAGACTGATATGACCGCAGGCATAGAATCCTGCTCAAATGGGCAAAAAGTTGCTCCAGAGCAACTGCAAAATTTTCGAGAAATCCGCAGCGAGCAGCAGTGAAATGGTAGAAACTGCCGGTTTGAGCAGAAAATGACGTCATTTGACGCGTTGACGCGCACATGGAAATCCACCTTAAGGGTTAAATCTCAATTACGAATATAATAAAATAATTAGCATTAGGGAAGAAACGAATTCAGCTACTATACTGTAACGCCCCCCCCCCCCCTCCGCAACCTCAGGGGCTGTTAGTGATATCTTTTTTCTTTTACTTTGGTTGACCAAAACTTGTAGGGAGCGCGACATTTTATGTAAATCTTTCCTAGGATGTAAGCCGAAAAAAGGTTGAAAAAAATGTTGGCTACTCATATAATGTTGCCCCCCCGCCCCCTCCCTCCCCCAGGAATTTCTGGCTACACTACTGCTATCTACCAAGATTAAACATCAATTTTTCATCTAGTACTATGTAATTGTTTGAAAATCGTGTGGTATGTTCGTGGCATTTAGTTTAACGTGTTTTTTGTAACGCGTGAGATTCGAAATGGAGTTTGGAGTCAAAGTTGGATCAGATAGATACATAACAACCAACCTAATGAACAAATTCAGGACGGCTACCCGAGTATATTCTTGGACGATGAAAACTTACTGTTCGATGGCAAAAGCGGCCATTTCCTCAACCTTGAGAAACGACACAAAAGCACATTAACAAAATGCCTTGATGCTATGAACATATACAATTTTGGAACAATTACACATACTAATAGCTGAGAAACTCTATCTTGGTAGGTAAAGTTTGGGCATGACCACCGAGAAGACTCGTTGGTCACGATATAGGCTACCTTATGTTATAAAAAGCGCTTTTCGCCAGTGGTGTCATATGCGAGTAACTCGCTCAACTAGTTCAAAATAGAAATCACCTATATCTATTTCGACATTGTCACTGAATAGCTCTATTACCATATCTGAAAGAATTTAGATTTTTAAATTTTATCAAATTTTATTAAGTTAGAGTGTGGAATTTCAAATTTAAATGCCACGTATAAAAAAAAAGTTTACAAAACAAAATATTTTTATTAAGTTAGAGCACTAGTCTAAGGCAACTGTTGGGGACAATTGTCCAGGGGGGGCGTTGTTCACGGCGATAGTTGTTCGATGAGCAGTTGTCCGGGGATCGTTGTCCACGACGGCAATTGTCTAGTGAGGCAGTTTTCGGGGGCAATTTTCCGAGGGGAATTTGTCCTAGAACCCCAAAATTAATCCACCAGTAAAGAATTGACACTGAAAGTGTGAGAATTTGCATAAATTGAATGTCATACAGAAGCTCAAAGTGGTATTAAAAAACGATCCTGCTCAAATAATATCTATGGATGATGTTGCACATTAATAACGCGGGTATACGATGTCCGCGTTATGCAAATTTTATTGCGAAAATCTCTTACGATCTGATGATAAACATACACAAGAAAATAGCGCGTTCTCCCCATTGGTTGTGCTTGGAAGTGCCCCTAATATGCATACTTTGATTTGGATCATAATATTCGATTTAAATATTAGCAATCAAAAAACGCAATTTGATGGGAGATAAACGAATTAGTTACTCTGTAAATGTTACATAATTATTTAGAGAGGCCCATTTACTTTTTATAAGAAGTTGATAATTAATAAATGATTTTAAACTCATTATGCCTGTTTTGAAAAAACGAAGTCAGGCAATGCAAATACTTTTGTTTCTATGAATACTAATGTTATTCATCACTAAGAGAAAAGGAAAAATGTTTGGCTAAAACAATTCGAGGTTGGTTCAAATTTGCCGACGCATTTCGAAATTGACTTTCATCTTTACGAGCATATTTTACAAATGAAGAAAGTTTCAAGTTTTGAAAAAATTGTTTTAATATGATGCCAACAATTTCATATAATTGATGAGAAAACCAAACGACAAATAGCCATGATTTTTGCCGAGTAAGTTAAGCAAGGAAATTACACTGAAACGATTGATTAATTTCCTAAATATTATAGTGGACAGAAGAGGAGAGGATCCATTCGTTATTTATTTTGATGAATATTAATGTAGATTTTTTCTAAAATCTTCTTTAAAGAAAGAAAAAAATGTACTTGAGAGTGAAAGTATTCTTGGAGGTCATTAGTGTTGAAATTGAAAAATGTAACAAGTTTTAATATAAAATTTTTTCCATTAAACGTTTTGTATTCATCTAATTGTACACGTGACATGACAATTATAACGGCACGTGGCAAGAGTGAACCCTTTCTAGGTTAATGCTAAGGTGAATTTCAGTGTGTTAAGTGAAAGTAGGAAGGCATTGGTAACGAGTAAAATGACTGAAGCCTGAAGCTAATAATTCAAAACAAAAAAATACAAGCTACAGTATCCGCTGTCATCATTCTATTTTGGATGAAATCGTTTCCTGTTATGTTAAATTTTTCAACATATATGCTCTGTTTCTCCAATTTGTGATTTTATAATAAGCTTGAAAATTATATGTCGAAATATTTTATTTCTATTACTGTTAATATGCACAAGTATTTTTTAGAGTTTTATGCTTTTTAGTTACATATGTCAATGAAAATATTTGGAGTAAATTTTGGCCTTTGTTACAGGTAGATTTAGTTAATTATTTATTCTTCTTGCGAAATTAATTTCGATATTGATGATGAGTAGAATCATCATTTAGAATAATTCGTCGTTACTAATTTGTGATACAAAATGCATCAAAAAGCATATTTTTCATTACTTGGAAATAAGTAATAATATGATATTAATTTCTTTGTAAAATTTAGATCTCACCTTTCTGTAAAGATCAAACAATAATCAAACATCTTATTCTTTTAACCCAGTGGTCTTAAACTCATTCTCCCATTTATTGCAATGCGTTCTGGGTGCGCTGAGGAGTGGACTCAAAAGAAAATTCAGAATAGTAAAATCTTTTTGAAGCCAAATGTACATTAGATACTAAAAGGTAACCTCCTCATCAATGGAATTGAATAAAAATAATCATAACACGTCTACAAAGTGACAATATCATGCTGCTGCCTCAAAGCCACGAAGTATATTTTTTCTGTCTACAAAGTGTTTAGGAGAAAAATGCAGTGCTAGTATAAAGCAAGCAGTAAGAAATAATGTACCAATGATTACATGTATACCGTGGAATCCCTTTGCACCTGTTTTAATTTTTATCACTATATAATGGGCACCGATGAAGATTATAATAAATTTACGTAAGTAAGACCTCGAAGTATGACTCCAAATTTCACGTTAACGCTCTTCAGTATATTTGAGCTCCAAAACCAAGGAAAAACTTGTTCATTTTCCTAAAGCATAACCATTATCCGAATTGATTCCTTTAAAATCCTTTAATTTCTAATTTCTATTAAAAGATATTATACGAAATACTATGTTTTTATATAACCTTAATTTCTATACGTCTTAAAGAATTTTATTACTTATTTAGATTATTAATTACGTGCCAGCTTTTTTTGAGATTAGGCAATTTTTATGCGCCTTTCCTCCTTCAAAAATACTTTAATGAACTTGTTAATCTTTTCTGCCTTCTTTTCTGAAAGAAGGTTACATGCTAGCCGAAATGTACATAACATGAATAAAATGTGGACAAATGGTTTCAATATTCGGCTTCTTTCAACCGTAATCTAACGGAAATATCCACAGTTCATATGATATCTGCTGCCTCTATCTCTTTTACTATTGTCAATTCCATTGAGATTTTTAAAGACTCTAATTTACTCGTTTCCCGTTGTTTTCTATATAATTTATTCTCATCATTTCGTACAGAAATTATTCTGAATTCCCTTCTCGTATAAAATTAACTTAACCGCAAAAAAAAAAAATTGAAAGTGTAAAAAAAATGTTTAGAAAATTGGATAGTTGATTTGTGGTGAAAACGTCTGACAAACTGTCAAAGCTAACACACCAACGATTAAAGAATCTATTCATCAAGTTTCTTTTGAGTTTATTACACACGTAATTGCGTGTTAACCAATCAAATTTTTCAAAGAATGTTTCTTTTTTCATTTCCAAGGAAAAAAATCGTGCTTTTCGTTTAAACGTCTTTAGGAGCCGTGTTACGCACAAACCAGGAAACTCTAACATATTAATAAATCAACGATTTAAAAAAAAACTTGAAAAGTTATTCTTTTTAATTTAATTTATCCTACCTGAAATCAAAAGTAAAGAAAATTCTTATATAATTAAAAATTGCTTGTTACGATGTGAGCTTTTAAACAAAGACGTCACTGAGATTGTTCATTTAGGTTTTTGAATTTCGGCATTTTTCACATTAAAGTAAAACGAATTTTCATCCATTATAACATTTTGCATATTGGTAAATTTTGCATTTCAATAGTTAAAAACAAGGCGGATTCATGGCTGGAATTAGATAGCATTTCTGTTATTGGTGGCGAATTATGGCAAATCAAAACTCTTAAAGTTGCTCCACCAAAACCTACTATGAGGAAGTCATCACTCGAAGACGAACAAAAAAAAAATCGGCAAAGCAAAAACTCAGCTCCATTCCATTCCCCATTCATGTAGTAAACAACAAGTTTTTGTGAATGCGTTTCTTTTTTTGCGTTTGTCAGTTACATTTCACCTTTCCATCACTTCCTGCAATTCATTTGCGTGGGTTTATAATTGTGCCCTTCAGATAAAATTCACATTATTTTTCTATAATTAATATGTTAATTTAAAATAGAAATAGAAATGCGATGAATCCGGAAATTTTATCGGAAATATGTATTTAAATGTGAATGTCTTTCTTTCTCAATGGTTTCTATTCCCTTCAATTTAAGCTTTCAATTTAAGTATGAAGTCATCGTGTAGATTTATATATGACAATTTATTTTCTTCAAATTAACAGAATTAATTTGCCATTTATAAAAATTAGCCGAAACATTTTCTAATTTTTATTTTATTTAAGATAAGTTTTTGAAGTTTATTATCAACTTCCAAAATTTTATAAAGAGATTTGCTGTTTGCTTTTTATCTACTGCATCTATTTTTAGTCATAAATGTAATTTAAAAATTATAAGTTATATAGATGACAATTACTTTTACATGAACCATGACTCTTTGGATCACGATGACATTTTATACAGATTGAGCAGGATATAAACTATTTGTATCAGTTGTATCATTGCCAAGGATTATGTGAATAAATCAAGAACTAATACTTTTGTGAATTCAAAGGCGGAAGTAAAATGCAGCCTTAATGGTTTTACGTATAGTTTTTGATACTCATTTCAGATTTAATAAATCGATAGATCATCTTATTGTGATGTTGTATCGGAAAACATTTTTGTTCAAAGGGATAAGATCAGCTCGTAATGACTGCAGTAATTCCTATTATTTCTTACAGTGTGCTGGGCCAATACCATCGAGGAAAATTTCGTTCGTGTCACCACAGCATATAATAATTTCTTCACCCCGTACTGCTTTCAAATTATCTAAATTCACTGCCTTAATACTTTACTGTACGTAGTTAAAGATACTAACGTTAAAACTATTAGTAAGACTTATTTACTAACAGAAATTGCTAGTGCCTTAAGGAACAGTAATCATTCAGCGTCCTTCATTCGAGAGTGGCTTTTAAGGTGTCACGTTTAAAATTGAAATTCCGCATCATATCTCTGGTTTTCTTGTTAGACACTTCCCATACAAGGCTATTCCACTGTGGAATGATCTTCCTTTGAACTTAAGATATTGAATGTAGCTCAATTAATTGTAATGTTTCCTGTCTACATTTTAATAATCTCTTGAAAGACTATCTTATTTTGAGGCAAAAATAGCGCTCTTTTATTTTTATTGTAACGAAACTTGTTTTTTTAAATGCGTCTTTCATGTTTTATACAGATCTTTTTTTTTCTCTTTTGGAGTGTATCATTATAAGAGTAAAGTTCACCAAAAGTCCAAAAGTTGAAGAGTCGGTATTACTTGTTTTCAATTCTTTTAAAATTACTTCACGCCAGTTTTGTAATTGCAGATTTTACGCTGATGTAGTTTATTGCAATGGACGATGTCCACGATAGAAGATGCGCATGCGGTGAGAGAGCCTTAATAATCAGAGAGTGGCCATGAGTAGGAAGGTAGCCATGTTTTGGCAAACCTCTGTTTTGAAAGTACTACAGCAGTATTATATATATTTATTTTTTGTTGAAGACAAACAATTAATCGTTCTAAAAATATTGTAAACTGTTATACAAGAACTTAAATATAATATCAGACTTTCGGTAAATAAATAAAACTTAATATTTTGTTTAAACTATTCTCTACATAGAAAATTTTAAAACATTCATTTATGATTGTTAATTTTATAGCGGATTTGTTTAATGTAAATACATGTATATCAAAACTAACACTACATTACTGGATTCAGCAATAACATTTTATTTCAGTAAAAGCAACATGAACAGTTTACAGTTTCATTTTATCTAAACAGCATTTTTTTATTAACAAAATAAATTTTTAATTAACATTTGAAGTATAATAATGTAATAATAAATTTAAAACACACATTTGCTTCTAAATTTTAGAATAAACATATTTATAAAAGAAAAGAATAAAAGAACAGAAACTAATTTATAATGAAAGTGCATGTATTTGAATTAAAAAAACTTTTTAATAATATTTTAGCTTTTGGAAAGTTGTTTTAATTTTATTCGGTGATTAAATGTGACTAAATTTTACTAAATGTGAATATTTTGGAAACTGAGATGATAATAATGCGATGATTGAACGTTCATTTCCAAGAATTATTAATAATGAGCACAAAATGACGATGCAGTTACAAAACATAAATAACACAGCATCTATTGAGGAGGAAAAGGAGTCACACGTGTCTCTCTTGAGCTCCCTATCAAACATCCAGACGACTGGTAATAATTTATTTGTCTGGAAAGGAAACAGAAAGAACGAGTATTGGCCAGAGAAACTCTGCAGCTAAAAGAGAAAAGACTATACGGGCAATGGAAACATCTTAACAACGGAAGTTTCGAATAGAGCAACAGGGTATAAGAGCTTCTGCGCCAAGGTCAAGAAGAACTTGAGTCTAAAGCAGGGGTGACCAACCTTTTTTTGTCTCGGGCCAAGATAAATTTCTGAAGGTTTTCAGGGGGCCAACAATTTTTAATTCAAATACATTCAAATATTTTATGAAGCGTTAACCACGTACAATCTTACTTGTTAATAAATTTTACGGTAAATAGTTAATTTCGCGGATCGCATAAATTCCTTTGGAGGGCCGCATTTGGCCCGCGGGCCGCAGGTTGGTCACCCCTGGTCTAAAGTATCTTGTGATGATCCGCAGTGGTGAGGCAAGACAAGAAGAGTTTAGATAAATTCCCGGTATATCACCTAGACTTCCTGTTTTTCGTATTTTTCTTAGAATGGATAGTCCCTTTGCTCTGTGTTGTACTGATTGAGTTATTATTTAACCAATTGTGAGTTATAATTTAATTTTTTGAGATTGTTCTCTTTACCTACAAGTGTAATTATCTCGGGCAACGCCGGGTACCTCTGCTAGTAAATAATAATAATGTAAATAAATTATAAAACTATTTTTATTGATGTAACAATGTATGACGTTTTCGCGCTCAGGCTTTGAGTAGAGGTGATGATGGTTTAATACTGTCTGTTTTCATAAAATAACGAGTAAAATGAGCATGCCATTTTGCGAATAAACCTTGCGTGATATTCCAAAACAGTTATAAAATTTGAAATGACATCAGTGAAAATTTTCTTGACAATAAACCATCGCAGGCCTGTTTAAGCCATTCAATATTTATAAAAAGAGATAATGTCAATTCATTATATGTTGGTTAATAGATTGATGTCTTGATTAATTTTAAAATTTGAACTTATTAAATTTGTTGTTTTTCCATCAATAATTAATTTCCAAAAGCTAAAAATTCATTAAATTTATTTTTATTCAAATACATGCATTTTCATTAGAAATTATTTCCTTTTCTTTTATATATGTTTATTCTAAAAATTAGAAGCAAATGTATGTTTAAAATTTACTTGTCATTAATATACCTCAAATATTTATTGAAAATTTGTTTTGTTAATAAAAAGTTCTTTTAAAATAAAATTAAGATATAAACTGTTCATAATGTTTTTGCTGAAATAAAATACTGCTGAAACCAGCAATGCATAGTTATTTTTGATATATTTATATTAAAAATCCAACTGTAAAATTAAAAGCTATATCATAAATGAATGTTTTAAAATTTTCCAAGCAAAGAATAGTTTACAGTTCAGGATCAAAATGCAGTCCGTGTGTTCTTACACTATCCACTCTGAAATGTTTGCCAAATCATGGCGGATTTATACCACCTGATATAAGGAGCCAATCAAATTGTGGGGGCCCCATGGCCACTCTCTGATTATAAAGGCTCTCTGTAATGTTTTCTGTCTACATTTTAATAATCTCTTGAAAGACTATCTTATTTTGAGATAAAAATGGCGCTCTTTAATTTTTATTGTAACGAAACTTGTTTGTTTTAAATGCGTCTTTCATGTTTTATAAAATCTTTTTTTTTTTCTTTTGGAGTGTATCATTATAAGAGTAAAGTTCACCAAAAGTCCAAAAGTTGAAGAGTCGGTATTACTTGTTTTCAATTCTTTTAAAATTACTTCACGCCAGTTTTGTAATTGCAGATTTCATGCCGATTTAATTTTTTTTAAGATTATCCTTGTGATGTAGTCTATTGCAATGGACGATGTCCACGATAGAAATTGCGCATGCGCTTAGAGCACTAGATGTCTCTATCTAGAACTACATTAATTTCTTTTTCTTGACTTAGTTTTCCATAACGAGATGCTCTGTTTGCATTTTTGGCGTTTGTTCGTTGAGAACGATTTAATGCAACTCAAGCTAAAAAAATTTAAATAAATTAAATTTGGCATTATGAAATTAAATACTCACGACTTTTTTGAGGTTTATGAAATTTATCCATTCAATCTATCATAGCATGTTTTTTTGTTTTTGTTTTTTGTTTGTTTTTTTTCCAAATTTTATAATCAGCCTTCTGGTTATAAAATATTGCATATTTATTAAAACCTACGATAATATATATTACAAAAAAAATTCAGAATTTAAGATAAAAAAATAACAGTGTATGTATTTTGGGAGTCAAAGCCAACTAGAAAGACAGGCCTGGACGCGGAAAAGTCATCTGACCATGGAAGTCCGGATAACAATGTAATCATCATTGTTTCAATCTGTATCTGAGTCAGTATTTTTTCGTTTGTTGTAAACAATGAAGGTTTGATTGCACTGGTCAACAGTGAAAATGTACTTTAATTAAAAATAGCCAAATCCGGACTAAAAAAGTGTCCTGAACACAAATATGAAAACCAAATTTATTTTTTGGCTATAGTTTTTGAGGTACGACTGCTACGTGGTATGACTTATTCAACCTTTTATATATAATGAAAAGTTCCCCAGACTCAGTGAAGCAAAGATCAAAGAAGGGGTGTTTGTGGGACCTCAGATACGAGCACTTTTCAAAGACAGTGTGTTTGACAGTTTACTTCAGTCAAATGAGAAAGTCGCCTGGGATGCGTTCCGCCTTGTGTCATTGAACTTTCTGGGTAATGTCAGATCTGTCGACTACGTTCAGCATGTTATCAACATGCTATCTCAGTATCACAAACTTGGATGCAACATGTCTGTGAAGATACATTTCCTCAGCTCTCATCTCGACTTCTTTCCCGAAACTGTGGTGCCGTCAACGATGAGCACGGTGAACGGTTTCACCAGTCAATATCAACCATGGAGAAGCGGTATCAGGGCAAATGGTCAGCAAGTATGTTGGCGGGCTACTGCTGGGCAGTCAGTAGAGATGCTCCTGACCTTCAGTACAAGAGAAAGATGAAGAGACATCACCTGTAGGCAAGTATAATGCATGCTATGACATTCAAAAAGCGTGATTTTCGGTATGACATTTTCTAAATATTTGTAGCCAACTCAGAATTTTTGTTATGATATTCGTTTTCAGCAATACAGAATTAGTATAAAAAGATCACTTTGGTTTTGGGTACATGATTTTCATAAAAAATTGTTTCCCAGTGTTGTTGGTCGGACCGTGACCACCGAGAGAGAAGGCCTCTGCGATGAAACGTAAAACATTGTTACATCATCATAGATAGTGCATTGTTATTCGTATTTCAACCAATAATAAGCCTAATTCAGGGACTGATGTAATAATTGATGATGTAACAATGTATTAAATTTCAATGAGGAGGCCTTCTCTCTCGGTGGTCACGGTCGGACTGCTATGATCAGGTGACTTTTCCGCGTCAGGCCCTTGTATTTATCGTTGGCCTTGTTGGGAGTATATAAACGTAATTTATATTAATTAATATAACTTACTCAAATAGATTTAATACAATGAACAAAGGGTCGCAAAATTTTTTCTTCCCTTTTCTATTTGTAATTATGATATGATATTGAAGAGTTTCTGCAGTTTAATTATTATCTTCTCTTTGAATATAATAAGATGCATTTTTAACCATATGAATTTTTTAAATTTTATTAACTATTTCCCGACAAAAGGACAAAAGGGTAGCTTATTCCCGAAATCTTTATAGTCTTTTAATGTTAAACGTAATTTACACTTCAACTCTTCATAAATTACTATACTTCAATCTGAAAACTGTCGTGAATTTAACGATACAAGATAAGAGGAAAAAGGTTTTATCAAACCAAGCTTTTATAATGTTTTATTTAGTGGCAACAATACAGCTTAATTTTGCAACAATAAACAATAGATACATTTACCTCTCGCCATAACGAAATGTCCAATTGTTACAACAATCAATTCGTAGTAATGAGTTAGTACCATTAGAACACGAACCAATGAACCGATTTGAAAATTTTTTCTTTATCATAAATTGTCATCGATTCTGCATAAGTGTGTCAAATTGCAGCTCCCTAGCTTGTCGGAAAGTTGGTTTAATATTGATTACAAGATTTGACCTAAACAAACTAACACAGCAAAGTTATAAAAAGCTTATAAAAATATGTAAAAATTAAAATATTACATCAAAATAGAAATGAAAGCTGCAGTAAATATATCATTATTTTAATCTTTCGAAAAACAGTGACATATTGTTGCTTTATTTTTATAATTTTTGCAGGGAGGCTCAGCAGGGAGTCATGCTTTCAGACCCGGAATGAGGGTTGACAATGTTCTTACTAGAGTTACGTGGACATCGTCTATTATAATGTTGATTCGTAATTTTCATCCAATAAGAAATTTACCCCCCGAGGAGACTATAGGAAAGTAGCAGAAGAGTTCATCTATTTTTTACCTCATTTATCTGCACTTTTTAAATCAAAACATTGATTTTCTTGAGCGTAGTATTTAGAAAATATAAAAGAGCTCTTTCTTCTTTCGTTTCTCATCATTTCTGATCGAATGATATATCAATGCCATACGTTGCCTTTTGAAAATGTTATGCTTTAAAGACGACTTGACCACTACCCCCACAACTCCGACCCATCTGGGAGAATATGGCCAAACATGATAGAAACGGGTATTTCACTTTTTGGTCCCCTCTATTTTCCGCCCCCGAAACTCCGACCCCAATGCGCCAATCAAAACCAAACTAAATAGTGAAGGTGTACATGCCCATAGTAAGCTACATTCCGAATTTCAATCTTCTACCTTAAAAAAATGCGGAAATTATGAAGGGGACGGACGGACGAACGGACGGACAGACAGACGGACATTGTGAAAACAATAAGTAGCTCCATTCTTCCGCTACTTAATAAGAAAATAATCCCTCCCTATGAGGATATAGGAAAGTAGCGGAACCCCCGAGTTCATCTCTTTTACCCTTTTATCGCAGTTTTTAACCCCCCCCCCCCCCAATTTTTTTTTTTATCAAATATCTATTTTCTCGAACGAAGTATTTAGAAAATATAAACTAGCTCTATCTTCTTTTCTTTCTCGTCATTTCCGATCTAATGATGTATCACATGCCATAGTTCTAAAAACCAAGTGACTGCATGCCACCTCCACAACTCCGACTCCACTGGGACAATTCGGCCCATACTTTATAATAATGTATATCTAGAGGAATCTGCATACCGAATTTCATACCAAATCTCCTTTACATAGTGAAGGAGGGCATGCCCATTGTAAGGTTTGTTCTGTATTTCAACGTTCTACGTTAAAGAATGTAGAAAATATGAAAGGGACAGACAGACGGATATTGTAAAATTAATACCGTAATTTTTGGTACGGAATAAGTAGAGAAATAAACGTTTAAAAAAATTATTATTACATTCGAGAGTTTGCGAAAGTGAATTTCACGTTATGAATTATGAATTAAAGCTCTAATTCCTAACAGAAAGTCGTAACTCTAAAGAAAAAGTAAAAATTAGAGTTATTTTCAAAAAATAACGCAGCCAATCAAAAAAAGTGCTGTTACGATACCGCATGCGCATTTATAACAGAACGATCGAGATAATCCATTTATTATTAACGTGGATGCCTTCATCTTATACTTTTACAGGAAGTGACCTAAAGAAAGTGGTAAGTCACTTCCTGAGTTTTAACTTATAATTCGTAATTTGTAATTTATAACATAAACCTGTCGCAATTATTTTTGTTACAATTTATCGTTATGTATAACACAACAAGAAACTCAAAATTCATAACGTGAAAGTCGCTTTTGCAAACTCTCTAATGAATGCAATGAAAATACGATTTAAAAATATTGGGGGAGAGGTGGATCAAAGTAGGGCGTATTATATACCGAAATTACGGTAAGTGCTCCATTCTTCCGCTCCTTAATAATAATAATTAGATTTACGGTAAGCAACATGAAACAAAGATCTAAATAAGAAATTAACCCCCCTGATTTCATCCGCATTTTTATCCGGACTTTTTAACCCTCATTTTTTTTTTTTTTATATGACGGTATTTAAGAAATGAAAAAAAACTCTACCTTCTGTCCTTTCTTGTTATATCCTATCGAATGATATATCCCATGCCATAATCGCATGTTGCCATTTGAAAATGTTAAGTTTCGAAAGACCCAAATGATGCAGATGGTCCTCTTTAACTCCTACTCCCTTAACTCCAACCCCAGATAGCTAATAGAACTAGGACATGCCCAAACTAAATTGTGAACTAGGACATGCCCATACTAAGCTGCATTCCGAATTAGAGCCTTCTACGTCAAAAAAATAATGTAGAAAATATTAAAGGGACATTCGATAAATTAATTTTTCTATTAATATCTTTACAATAAGTAGCTACTTAATAAATTGCTTATTGCAGTAATAACATCCATACACCCTAATTGGCCTTACATAAAATTTATTAATAAAGAACAAATTATTAAAAAATGAATCCTAAAAGAAGCATTGCATATTAATTCCACATAAAGCTTAGCTCAACCATCTTTCGACATAAATAAGTGGAAAATTTATTCGAAAATAAAAATGAGTAAACTTACCACGAACTCGGTAACCTTTAACAAACATCCTTTTTATTAAACAATTATTACAACAATAACAGTCATCATTTTTTAAGCCATTAAATTATTAAAAACTCAATTTTTTACAAAGATTATATAATTTCCAATAGATGAAAATCATGTCAACTAGAAAACGTTTTTGGATAATTCTTCCCTTCAATTTAAAAAATTACCATCACTTGTTCTTCCAGTATCATCAGTTGTTCATTCTTCAGTGTATTTCCCCATTCTGCAAGTTTATTTGCCTATTATCAGATGGTAATTCCAACAGCTTCATCACAAGGAGAAAAAACAATCGTGAAAGAAGACTTCAATTCAGCGAGAATTTTAGAAATAAACAACAATTGATGTGGAATAATTTTAAAAGAATTGACAAGTGATACTGACCCTTCAACTTCTGGACTCTGGTGAACTTGATTATTTTCAATTTTATTTTATTTTATAATTTATACCTGGAGATTAGTTAAACAACTTAATTCTAACACAACTACCTCCTTGTTTACTAACTAAAGTATACACTAGACCGAGTTTGGTCTTAGATATGTGATGTTAATGAATTCTAAATTTAAAAAAGGCGAACTTATAAGTGAAATTTAATACATTATGTAAGAATATAAGTCGACGGTCGTTCGGTTTTGCACCATTATCAACCATCTTCATAGACGAGTTGAAGATTTAAAGATGGAATTTTATGACAGACTGAGGGTGATTTAAATGAGCAATGGGTCTAACAACAAGTGTCACGAAAGAAACGAGATATTACGCTGAACTGTACATTTCCCAGAATAATTTGAAGGTTATTAAGAAATAAAAAACAAATAGTTAACAACTGCCAATAAAACTATGCTGTAGTTTATAGGTAAGTATAGTAATTCAAGTTAAAAAATAAAAAATTAAAAATATATAACATAAAATTTTTAAGATGTTACATAGGGTGTCTATTTCAAAACAAGTTTGTGTGTCTAATAGGTTTGACTTGATAACGGTGAAAACCGATACATTTATTTAAAGTATCACTTATAAGTTCCTCTATCTAGTGATACAAGTTTTCCTTTTACCTTTTAATGAAGATATATATTTAATGAAGCGTGTTATTTACAGTTGTTAAACTTAATTCTACTGTTATTAAATTTTAAGTTTGCCAGTTTATGAAACCAGTTTTATCAATTTATAGCGCTATAAAACTTTCTACAAGGCACTGTATGAATTATTTATAAAGCTAAATTGCAAGAAAGGGGGCAATTTTATATAACAGCTAGCGTCGCCCGGGACTTTATTTATTTATCCTCATATTAGGTTGAACTGCCTCGGATTAAAAATGATATCCTTCTTCACCACCGGGGAATATCACTGGATAGACCTTTCTTTTCTTCGAAGTTTCCCTTGCCCTTGGCGCAGAAACTCTTATACCCTCCTCTAGACGAAGCTTCCGTTATTCTTATACTCAGATGTTTCCGATGCCAGGATAGCTTTTTGTCGTTTAACTGCAGAGTTTCTCTAACCAATACTCGTTCTTTTTCTTCCTCTTTCCTTTCCAAACACACAAACAAACACAAACATTCCGCTAATCGTCTGGACACATGTTAGGGGGGGAGCGGGCTCAATCGTATCTCCTTTGCCTCTTCGATAAACACTTCCCTATCCGTATCTGCTATACTCATTTTATGCTCAATAGCATAAAACGAACGTTCTATCACTGCATCATCATTTTATTCTTATCCTATCCTATCCTGTGCGCGAGTTTTTAAAATTAGAGTTCGGAAGTTGGTAGCTTTGCTTGCGAAAGGTCAAATATATGGTGAGACTCAGTACTTTAGAGTAGCAAAAGCGCGGTTTGCCCCTCGTACATCTTTTACTGTAACTAAAAGAATAATTTCATCCGAACCAAATAGACGATATTATTAGCGCAGAAATTCCTGATGCCAACACTGACTAAAAGCTACACGACACAGTTGTCAAAAACATCATCCACGAAGGGCCGAATTAGTACCTTTAGGGGCCCTAAGCACTGCACACCAGAGACTTTCAATAGAGAGACATGCCATTTCATTATTTTCCCATAGAAAAAATGTAATATGCTGTTAATAGGCGCCCTCTGAACATTTGCAATGAAACACTCAGGCCATCTCTATGAATGACGCAAGTAGTAACATTGAGGCAAGGCATTATTGAGGTCACAGTAAAATCGGAAATTTAACTGAACACGCCGAGTAAAACTTTCGTTGTACAAAGTTTCTTCAGTTAAACATTTTTTTTTACTTGTGTTTTTAATTTTAAAATTATTTTCTGGACATCTTATATTTAAACAGAAACGGCAAAAAAACATTTTAAATTTCAAGCAATTTTATTTTGTGTTGAAAATTATTTTCACAAAAGTACAAACTCATCTATTCCTGTTAAAACTTAAAATGCTAAATAGATTTTATAAATATTGCTTTATGTGCATTTATCATGCAAAAATATCCACATAATTCCTAATGTGTATTTTATAATTCCCATTATCAGAATCTAAAGATGAGAAAATTGAACTATGCGAAAAATGAAATATACAACTGCTAATGAATCTCATGTAAAAATTTATAAAAGACAAACAATCGATCAGGAAGAAGTACGAACAGTGAAAATGTAATCATTACGGAAATCTCAAATATCAACTATAGATAATTATAACACTGTTATATAAACTTTGCCTGCATTTCAGGTAATTGTTTTCTGACTCTTTGCAAACTTACTCTGTATTTATTTAGCTTCATTCGTAGTCGCTTTTTTCGGGGTGGCAGCTGGTTCTCTTGCTGTTTGTTTTTTTCTGCTTTTTTGGTGGTGGTGTGTTGAGAAATGGTAATTTTCTTTTGACCTTGCAGTCTTTTCTTCCTGAAGTGACTCTTTGGGATCATCTTGGGATGATTCATAGTGCATTTCTGATGTACAAAGAGCGGAAGGGACATTGATGATCTGTTCTTGGTATTGTGAAGTGGATGGTGAAGGTTCATGGTGCTGTGAAGTGGATGGTGAAGGTTCATGGTGCTGTGAAGTGGTTGGTGCACCAAGTTGATGTTTTCCATTTTCTTGTAAAAATCGTGGGAACTGCTGATTTAACAGACGGCTTCATTTGCTGGCGTTATAAAATTATTCATTTGTGAAATGTGCTGCACCAACGATATGAAATATGAGTAGATCGCTCATGAGCTGCTTTCAGCGCCACCAACGCGTCCCAATTTGAAAGCCTGTCGGCCATTGCTTTGGTTGGCAAAAAATGCCCTTCATCGTATGTTTACGTTTGAAGTTGGCGTAGACAAACACAGTAAAACTCAATGCCGATTTCTTGTCCAGCTTTAAATTGTAGTAATAGATATATTAAAGGTTCACCACTGACCTTTCACAAGTGTGTTTTTATCTTTCTGCGTCTTAGAATGTTTTTCTCATGTAAAAATCCTGGTCATCTTTTACATCGTGGTTGTTGATACATAAAAGATGTCGATATTCAACCATGTTACCGTCGTTTCAGTGATACCAGAATGATTGTTTAGAGGTATTTATGAAATTATATACCGCATTTATTCAAAAGCATCTAAATTTGGGAGAGGTCGCTTAAGAAATTTCAGACTACAAGCAAGATATTGGTGAGGAGGGGGGGGGAGGTGCTTTCTCAGCTGGCGACAAAGCGCATATATAGTAATGGCGCTTTGGCTGGCGATGTTATTCTGCAACCACAGTAATGGCGCCTACACTAATTGCCCCAAAAATGGCGGCGACATAAGCGATCTACTCATTTCATATCGTTGTGCTGCACATAGTACGTAATTTTTACTGAATTTTTCAAAAGTTTCAGTAAGTAGGTCGCTTCTTCCATAGGCTGTTAACCATATTTTGCACCTAACAATGTCAAAACTATAAAAACTTTAAGTTAACGACAGCAATAAACTAAGAAAGTATAATTATGCATTTGTAATAAATATCATAAAATGAAAAAGCACGAATTGATTTATTTTTGAAAAATTTAGTTAATCAATTTCAAAAGATTTTTTTTTGAATTTTTACTATCTTTATTAAAATTAAAAAAATAAGAATCGTAATGAATTTCATAATTTATAATAGGTAAATTTGCTTATTTAGGATTTAATTTGATTTTTTTAAATTTTTGGCGCGTTTTTTAAAATAATCGATATAGCTACTACAGTAAAAAAGTATGATGACAATATATTTTTGGCTTTTAACAATATATCGGATTTTAACAATCAGTGTTTTTTCGTTTGTTGGAAAAAATGAAGGTTGGATTGTTGTTAGGCACTATGGAAGTTAACAATTTATAAATAAGATATTTACTCAAGGCTCCGTTTGAAATCTAAAGAACGAAAGGTGCTTTACACCACGACGTTGGGCACAAAATTTTGCAGCACACCGCTGACCAGACATGCCTTAGTAAAACAATCTGAAAAGTTCTATGATGGTTTTCGCTCCTCGATTTGATCGTTGCTAAACTTTGAACATCTAGCGAAACTTATAATCGAAACTATGACGTCGTCGTCGTTACAGCGCCATCTGAACATATCCAATGAAACACCTAAGAGTCCGTATTACATGAAAATTAAGTAAATGATATGTCTCCTTATTGAAAGTCTCTGCTGCACACCTTCCTCAGTATAAATCCTGTTTTTCTGAGGATTCGGAGGCCCCTAATCACATGCGTAGTCTAATGGGGCCCTAAGCACGTGCTTAGTCTGCTTATGTATTAATCCAGCGCTGTCCACGGGCCACGCGGGGAACACAACAAACATATCATCCCCGTGCATGAAGAACGGAAAGTGTACCATAAAGTTATTTATATCTAATCTTACAAAAATTGAATAAAACTAAATGACAATACCTAATCACAGAGCAAACAATAAAATCCGAATTGCAAAGCAAATCGAAGTCCGTGAGTATAGCCAAAAAGTGTTAATATTAATATGAGAACAGATCCACAACAATAGCAAATCGCAAAGCATACAAATCTAAATCCGTAAAACACAGAAGATAAACACCCATACTTATACGACATGTAACCCCGAGATCAGATGTGTCCGGCACGTCAAACAGTAGCGCTAAGGTGAACTTCGGCAGACATTACCTAAAGTACGAGAGTCAGTCAATTGAAAACCGGAAACATTTTTTACCGCTCCTTTCATTACAGACAGAGTTGGAACAAGTACACTATTTTTTAATGTAGCCCCCCCCCCCCCTGCTTTTCGATGCATTTCCGCCACCGAGTCGGGAGGGCATGTATACCTCGGGGGAAAAAAATCTTTTGGCTGCGCTTGGAGCCACTCATGCACCGCCTGTTTCACCTCCGTGTCGATCGCGAACGTGTGGCCACCTAAGGTAGGAGTCCTTTAGTGAGCCAAAAATGTGGAAGTCGGAGGGCGCGAGGTCGGGAGAGTAAGGAGGATGGGGGAGGCACTCCAGACGCAAGTCCTGGATAGTCGCCACGGTCGCACGAGCCGTATGAGATCGCGCGTTGTCATGCTGTATGAGAACTCCTGTTGAGAGGAATCCGCAAGCGCTTGGTAGCATATAGCAGGTTTCAGAATGTCACGCACCATTTCACTATAGGTAGCACTGGTTATCGTCTTGCCCTTATTCACTATGGGACCCTTATGGTTCCGGAACAAGGTCAGCATCACCTTTCCTGCGGATGGCTGGCTGCGGAACTTTCGGCTTTGGTGATGTCGAGTGCCGCCATTCCTTACTGGAGCGCTTGGTCCGTGGTTGGTAGTGATGGACCCAGGACTCGTCTCCACTCACAATCCGCTCCAAAACGGTATCGCCTTCAAGTTCGTAGCGGCGCAGCAGCTCCTGGCAGGCATCGACTTTCCTCTCCATTTCGGGCGTCAGTCGACGAGGGACCCATCTTGCGGCCACTTTCCGGTATTTCAGCTCATCATGGATAATATACTGAGCAGAGCCATGACTGACCTGTAATGCCGTTGCAATGTCATAAATGGTGACCCGTCTATCCTGCAGAATCATCTCCTCCGCTGCTGCAATCGCCTCGGCTGTCACAAGACGATGTGCCTGGCCTGGCCTCGGCGCGTCTGCCAAACTTGTTGTGCCGCTGCTGAATTTCTTACACCAATCGTACACCTAAGTCTGTGATACACATGCAGCACCATACAGTGTCAACATGCGTCGATGGATTTCTATTGGTTTCGTGCCTTCACTGTGTAGGAAACGGATCACTCCACGCTGCTCTTTGGTGCAATCCAACAGAGGGGACGCCATATTGGAAACGCCCGTATGGCGCCGCTGGGTCACGTGGGGACGCGGGACTAACGCCAATTGATGGAGTCTGATCAAGACCGCCTAGAGAGAAAAGCCTGCTCACGGAAAAAACATACATTGTTACATCTACGGTAGGGACAATTTCGGGCTTATTATTGGTAGAAATATGATTAACAATACCCTACCATAAGTGATGTAACAATGTATGACGTTTTCGCGCTCAGGCTCTAATGAGTGGAGTTGGTGTTGGTCTGATCGCAATAGGAGCGGTTTTCGATTTTCTACAGCGGTTTTCCGGTTTTCATTTGACTCAGCCGCGTAGGTTTTAAAGTCGGCGCCATCTATTGACAAAATTTAGAACTAAAGTGTTATTAAGGTAACATTAAAGTTGAACGTCAGGTCACGGGTCTCTTCTCAAAATAGTGGGCAGACCTATCCCAAAAGGGATAAACAGTACGCTATTTATCTCTAATTTAT
Organism: Rhysida immarginata; assembly: GCA_023313115.1. Classification (NCBI taxonomy): domain Eukaryota; kingdom Metazoa; phylum Arthropoda; class Chilopoda; order Scolopendromorpha; family Scolopendridae; genus Rhysida; species Rhysida immarginata. Next base: position 35,509 of record JAHWFO010051101.1, on the reverse strand, counting down.
CTAATCTCTATTTCCTGGAGCACGCGTCTTTCTGTCTATCTTGTTCTGCATCCTCTAAACCAGTGGTTCCCAAACTATTTTGGGCCAGAGACCCCTTTTCCAAAATGAGCTCATACCATCGACCCCCATTTCTTTATTCATTTAACTTGCTAATATAACACGTACGACAATGACTTATTTTGTTTAATTTGATACATACATACAGAGCGTCACGCCTGTTTCCCATCGACCCCCATTTTTATTTTTTGTTTCTGCCGACCCCCGAGAGATCGATATCGACCCCTGGGGGTCGATATCGACCACTTTGGGAACCACTGCTCTAAACCACAGAATGGATTTTCAGATTTTTTCAGGCGGTTTTCACTACTCTTTCCCGAATAAAAAGTATCCTATGAATATTCTGTGATATATTTTTTCTCTGTGCTAAACTTTGTCTAAATATGTCGAGACATTCGGCGTAATAGCGCAAAAACATCCAAATGAAAAAACATTGTAAATTATCATTACCGGGATAAAAATTATTCTATGTGGTAATCCAGGACATAATCTTTCTGTGTGCCAAATTTCATCCAAATCCGTTCCGCTGTTTATGCGTGATTGAGTAACAAACATCTGCACAAACTTTAACATTTATGATATTGATAGGGTTAAATATAAAAATGAAAGCTTCTTAATCACACTTTTTTCTCTTACCCTATTACCCTGCCGTTTCCCCACAAGTTTATTATTTAAATAAGTGGTTATTTTTATGGTTAAAAAATATTTGAAAATTTGTTGTCTAAATTTACTTAAAAGTTGAATTTTATTATTGAATTAAAAAATATTACAATATTATTAAAAGTTGAAATTCTAATTTTTTTCGAGCGTAGGAATATTTGATGTTAATCTGTCAGTTAAGCAATGAAAATTCAAAAACCTTAAATGTCTTCTGGGCGATGCGTAAAAACGTAGAAATTCATACGATATAGTCAAATGTTATCCTAGATTAAGTCTCAGAACAATAGAAGAAAAACACTGAATTCCAATAATTCGTAAAAAGAGAGACGGAAGTCGACTTGAATTTGCTCTGTTGCATTTGTCCGTGTCGCAGGAATAGACACAGTACTTTTCATCGCCCTCTATCTTGCATCCGTCGGAACCCCTGCTCTCGATGCAACCACGGAAGATACCGCGAAATATGCCCTTCCGGTAAAGCACCTCTTTGCTGCAGAAATCTGTGCTGCTTGGGCATATCACTGTCTCTTCTTTTACAGTCTGACAATCTACTGATGGTATATCATTCAATTCCCCTCCGCCGCACCAATAACACTCTAACGGCCTGTCATCTCTACTGGTAGTCGACATTGTAAAGACACAAAAGACTGCGAATACTAACAAACTGGATGCAGTTGCCATATCCATTAAATCGTAGCCATTGTTGATACAAAACTGAAATTAAAAGTAATAGAATTTAAAATAATACTAACTAACTAAAATAATAATATGCAGACAATTTAAGAATTTACATCTATTAACTAATTTTTTCTTTAATCATTTCGTAGAGGTTCGTAGAGGTTAAGTAGACAGCATCTCAATAATGCCAACCAGTTAAACATTATCATATAATAGCAATAATAATAATAATAATAATAATAATAATAATAATAATAATAATAATAACCCACATTTATAAAAAATCTTACAGAAAGCAACAATCCTAAACACTTGTCACATACTAAGGAATTTCCTACACCAGACATTAATACTTTCACAAATATGTACAGGGTGTCCCACAAAGAACTCCCTGATTTTAAGAGTAAATACACTATGTGATTAAAAGTTTAGGGACACTCCTCATATCTCATGGAATATGCCAAATATCGCATGACAATGACATGTAAAATATTTAAATAAATCAGACACCTTCAGGCACATATCTGCTTCGTATTATTACGATATGGGTCGTTCAAAAGAGCTCAGCGACTTCCAACGTGTAATCATCATAGGATACCATTTGTGCAACAAGTCAGTCTATTTTCACCTTTATACAAATAAATGAAATACGGAGGCTTTGAAATACATTATTAATAAATCTTTATTTCACCAACCGGTTTTGCCATCTTTTCCCGGTTTTGTCAAGGTGATGGAATGAATAGCTGCTAAATTTTATAAAATAACAATATCTAACAATATGATTGGTTTACAATGAACAGTGAAGTATCGATTGTTGAGATAAAAGTTAACAATAGGTGGCTGTGAACAAAGTAAATAATTAAATAGTAATGAGAATAAATAAAAAACAAACCAATAATTATAATTTAAATAGTTTGATATACAGGGTGACCCAAGCTTATCAGCATAATTGTTTAAGAACATTGTATGGTCAAAAGGAACAAAAATGTCCTATAAACATTACATCTAGTTTCGATCATGTCTGAGATATCGACGTTTGTCTATTTTCTTTTATTTAGAGTCTTTTCCTAGAAAAAACGTAGGTTTACCTACAACCTGTGACAATAAAGTTCGGTGAATGACGTCAAATTGCTAACGGTCGTAAGAGTGCACCATCGTCGTATCCTGCCCCAGACAGGTCGAGACATGTTTAAACAAATTTGAGAGAATCAGCGCTGCGAGTGTGTTTACTGTGTTTAAACAGGACATTGAAGAGAGAAGGCGTAGTACGCGCGGTCGAAACCCAAAATGGATCAGCGAACGAAAGAGACTCATGAAATGATGACAACAGTTTACAAAGAAAGTGCTATTACTTTGAAGTGTGTTTATGAGTGGTTTAAACGGTTCCGAGGAGGCCGGAACACCGTAGAAGACGCCCCCCGAAGTGGCCAGACATCCAACGTAATGTTACGACCCAACTGAAGGCTATCCCTTAAAACGACTACGCCAGGAGTTTCCAGGACTTGTACAGGCGTTCCCAGAAGTGCATTACCATCGACGGGGATTACTTTGAAGGATAGTAACTGCTGTTTCATGTAAGCGAGCAATCCACTCAATATGCCATCATTCACCGAACTTTATTGTCACAGGTTGTATTTATTCTTAAATGTTTTGCATATGCCAAACAGGAAGAGGAATCGTCGTACTTTTTTGCTTTAACAACTCTACAAGAAAATAGACACACGTCGATATCTCACACACGATCGAAACTAGATGTAATGTTTATAGGACATTTTTTGTTCCATTTGAACCATACAATGTACCTAAACAATTATCCTGGAGAAGTTTGGGTCACCCTGTATAAGTATCAAAATAAAATTAAACAATAAGTTATAGATAATCAGATAAACAAAATTTGGAATATATCGAAATTAGTTTGTTTGTTTAAAAGTTTTTTTGGTGGTTCGATGAAAGAGCTTTGAAGACAAATACCTCGTACAACTATAGACAATGTGATTGCGAAGACAAATACCTCGTAGAAGACCCAGGGAGCAACAACAGTGCAACCACGAACTGGCAAACTCAAGAAATTGACAAGCAGACAGATCGTCGAGTGCTTGCTCGTATGACCCGGTGCAATCGAAAGTCCTTTGTTGAAATTATTGCTACAGAGTTCAGAAATTGAGGGACTCAGTGGAAAAGGGGCACATGCCACATATTAATGGAACATCGAGTTTTTGTTATAGAAAGACAGCTCCAGCCATATAGGGTCTCTTTAATGAACTTCTACGCAGTGGCATGTGTCTATTTCCCAATATAAGCATTCTGAATATCTATCATATTCTTCTTCATTTTAGTATGTTTTGAAATGTGTTCAAATATATCTTAATTTCATATATTCTCTGCAAATATTTTCTAGTTTAACCACATATTATTTATTTTTATTATCAGTTCAGACATTAAAGAGACAAGTGATAAGATTGTTGAGAAAACATGCTTTTTGTTTAAAACCGCTTTCCTGTAAAAACATGGTTTTAAAGCATATAGCACTTTTCCACTGAGCCCCTGAATTCGTCGGGCACTTCATTCTCTGGGTTTCCACGGTCATTCTGCTGTTCACAAGCCCTTCATCACGGACAACAACTCCAGGCGACGTTTGAAGTGGTGCAAAACCAGCAGATACTGGAGCATGGAGCAGTGGAAACGTATCCTATGGACTGATCAATGAGCACGGTACACACACTGGCAATCAGATGGACGAAGTTAGGTTTGGCGGATCCTGGAGAACGCATCCTACTTATGTGCGTGGTGCCCACTGTGAAGTTTGGAGGAGGAGTCATCATGGTATGAGACTCTTTTGCATGGTTCGTACTGGCCCAGCTTGTTTCTGTTAAAAGAACGATGAATGCTGCTGCTTATCGAGGCATTTTGAACAACTATACACTGCCAACATTGTGGGAACAGTTCGGAGATGGGCCTTTTCTGTATCAACATGACAATGCTGATTTAAAAGACAACGTTCTCAATCCCACTAAACATCTGTGGGATGAACTGGAACGTCGACTACGAACCAGACCACGCCTGCCCTTCATCCGTGGCTGGACTAATCAGTGCTCTGAGGCAAGGATGGAGGTAAATTCCAGCTTCTTACTACCAAAAACTGGTGGAAAGTCATTAGAGCAAATGGGGGTGCCACCACTTACTTAAGGTCCACTTACTTAATTCCTGTTATCTGAGGTCTGCGACGCAGAAATGTTGGTGCCCCTAAACTTTTGATTACTACAGTCTGTACAATAAAAGAAAAACTTGGCGTGGTGCCAGAATGCGCTATTAGCCAATCAGAAGCGCTCAGCTAGGTTTCTGATTGGCTAATAGCACGTTCTGCCACCACGCCAGGATTTTCTTTTATTGTACAGACTGCAATTCCTGTTTCTAAGGCCTGCGACGCAGAAATATTAGTGTCCCTAAACTTTTGATCACAGTGTATCTCGGAAACGAGATCGATAGAAGAATGAAACATGTGATAGGTTTATTTCGAAAGCCGTACAAAATCTGATACCGAAGTTTCAAAATTAGCTACAAATGTTGCGAACAGATGGAACTGCAGGTTGTAGTCACAATGCGGATTTCGAGAAATGGAGAAATAGCCTGTAAATGTCTTTTGTAAGCAGCCATTGCAATCACATCACAAACGATTCCAAATGTGCACCTTGTGCACAATACATTAATTAACTGCGTCTGCTATTTGTTAATTGAAATGTTCTTTTCAGGCTGTTCGCGACCGGTCGGATTTTTTAGACACACCCTAAATTAGCATGCACCGATTAGCATGCAGAGGAGATTTAGAAAGGAGTACGGACGCGACTGTCCTAATGTTAAGAATTATCAGTTCGTGAATTCCTCGATTCAACGTTTTTCAACCGATGGTTTGGAAGAGATGGTCCTACAGCATGGTCCCTACGTTCTTCAGACATAACACCCTTAGACTTTATCCTGTGGGGATAAGTTAAGGGTAAAATGTTTACTCCACTGGTCCCCGATGTGAACAAATTAAAGGCAAGAATAACGGATGCAATATTGACGGAAACAGAAGACATGTTGAAGCGTACTACCGATGTGAAGAAAAATTTGAAATGAAGATCATAATACAAAAAAGCGTATGTATTTATCTGATGTAATTTTTTTATTAATTTTCTTTATCAGGTAAAGACTTTATACAGGTGCTCACCCTGCATTATATTCTATACTGTTTCCTATTTTTTTTTTTCTTTCAAGATGGCGACGAAGTCGGTCGCATAATTATGAGTTTCTGATTATCTTTGCCGTGAGGTATGAAAGAGAGTACCCTACTGTCCTCCCATTCTGTAACAGTTGATTATTGACTTATTTGAATAATAATTATGTTTACTTGGACTTAATTGAACATGGTTTTTAATAACTGAATTGAAGTGATATTGATACAAGTGCCAGCCTCTATTGATAGCAGAGTGGACTCACCCTCAACATTTTTTATTATTGTACGATGTTTTCTCTTTGGAGCATATTTTTAATTCGCTTTTCATCTTATTTATATTTCTATGTCTCGACAATTTCGAAAGTTAATATTTTAACATGGCACCAAAAAACCCTACATTGAATAAACTAAATAACAGCCGTCCTTCTTTAGCTGGCTCTCCCTCTACGACTTCGCCAGACGATTCCATCTCTTCACAAGTCGAGAAATCCGTCAATCTATTATCTTCTGGTCCTCAGTTTCTTGAATCGATTCGCAACTCCAGGATATAAAAGCAAAACTGGATGCTATCACGCCACAATTGGAAGATTACCAGCGCCGATTGTCTTCCCTTGAACAGAATTATTCTACTCTGCAAAACAGACTCGAGTCTATTGATGATAATTTGTTCTCCGCAGGAAATTCTCGAATTGATGGCATTGCTAAGAAAATCGATGACTTAGAACAACATTCTCGACGATCTAATCTTCGAATATTCGGAGTGCCGGAGAAAGCTTTAGAGGATTTACCCAAGCTTATCTCTGAATTGTTTTCCACCAAAATGACTATTCCTTTTGTTCCTGCCGACATTATTTCCATCCACCGGCAGGGCCCTTGTTCTTCAGCTTCTCCTCAACCACGACCCATCATCATGAAGCTATCGTCGCCAATAATGAGAGACAGTCTGATTAAAAACAGGAGATACCTCCAGGACTTCCGTATAACTCAGATGTTTCTCAGGCCGGATTTTTGTTAAGAACTCTCTCGGCAAACCAGTTCTCATTGAATCAGCCCGTGACTTCAATACCATCTCTTAAATCCTTTAATTTTTTGTATAATTATCTCCCTTTGTAGTGTTTACTTTTATTATTTTCCATAGATTTCTCACGTGGTTTAGGTTATGTGCTTTGTGGGAATAATTTTTAAATTTTTGATTTATACTTAACTTACCGATGTCTTCTGTTTTTTGATTTGCTGAGATTGATTGTAATCTTAGTTATCTAAACTGATTGTTATTTAGGATTAGATATTTCTTAGATTTAAGTTTTGTGTGTCTGTTTTTTATGTTTAATTCTATAGCTTATTTGGTCGATTTTTATTTTCTCACTCTGTAATTTATTGATCGAGTTATCACTTAACCAATTTCCCGTGTTAGTTATTTATTAATTTTTCATATTATAGTTTTTCGTTTTATTATTTTTTTTTTGTTTTCTTCTTTTTATTTTTTGCCCGAATACTGTGGACTTCTCTTTTTTTTCTCTCTTTTATTTCCTCTTTGAGCACCCGTTTTTTTTTCCTATTTGTCTTATTGATTTTTCCTTTCTATTTTAACTTAATCAATAACCTATTTTAATTTAGTCAATTTAGTTCTAATTTCCATTTTTTACTCCCCACTTAAAATTTTTTGTTACAATTATAGTATTCCTTTTTATTATTCTCTAGTTTGTATTCAGGACTCTTGTTTAGTCACTCTCTGGGTACGTGTTTTTATTCCAAATTTTTATAAGCGTTTTTTCTTAATTACCATTATTTTGTAATATGGTAGCTTTTATTCTCCCTGCTTCTGTCGACTCAATCAATGCTCAAATTTCCAAACTAAGTGACACACAGTCTACTGATTTATTTTCAATCTTCTATATCAACATAAGGAGTATCAATGCTAATTTATCTTGTGCTTTAGCTAATCTTAAGACTATTTCTATTATACCACAAATACTGATATTCACTGAGAGTTGGATTTATGACTCCTGCGAATCTCCTGTTATCCGGGTTATCGGGAGGTTGCGGTTGGTCGAATTAGTAAACGTAGTGGTGGAATCTGTTCTTATTTGCATAGTTCTCTTCCTTTTACTACACTAGCTGACTATTGCGTAGTAACCCCAGACTATGAAGTACGAGGGCATATTGAAAATTAATGCCTCCATGGCTGTAACTTTATTTTTTAACCGATTTTCAAAATTCTTTTTGTTTCTGATACTTACATTTGTCCTCTATGTAATGCACTATTCACTTTTCGACATAGTCCCCATCTCTTTCCACGCATTGCGCCAACGCGTGACTAGTCGGGTGAACCCGTCGGAGAGGAATTCCGGGGCTGTTGTCGACACCAGGACCGAACGGCAGGTTTCACCTCGTCGTCAGTACGCAACTCATGCCCCTTAAGGTGCTCTTTCCTCTTTGGGAAGTGGTGAAGGTCGCAAGGTGCAAAGTCTTTCATTTTTGAACTGCAGTTTTTCATCTTTGAATTGTAGGCGCTGCAACTTCCTCTGATGTGTGGCGATCGTGTGCAGACGGGCGTTATCGTGCTGCAGAAGAGGATCCAAAGCTGCCATTCAATCCTCGTGTCGACGACAACTCCGGAATTCCTCTCCGACGGGTTCACCCAACTAGTCCACGCGTTGGTGTAATGCGTGGAAAGGAATGGGGACTATGTTGAAAAGTGAATAGTGCATTACATAGAGGACAAATGTAAGTATCAGATACAAAAAGAATTTTGAAAATAGGTTAAAAAATAAAAAAGTTACAGCCATGGAGGCATTACTTTTCAATATGCCTTCGTATTTACTCTTTTAATTTGCAAGAAACTTGTGGTTCTTTCCATTTGTCGCCCACCATCTGGGCATCTCCCCTCGTTCTGTACCTTTTTGTCCTCAGTACTCTTAGACCCTCAAATCCTCCGTAAAACCCTAGTTTTGATTGGTGATTTTAATCTGGACTTCAGCAAACCTTCTAACCACCTTAATCTTCTTCTGGATCCGATTCTTCGCTCTGGTCTGTTACCTTCTAATACTTTTTCCCATTTTTCTTCCCAATACAATTCTTATTCTGCTATTGATTCCGGTTTCTCTAATGTCAGTAATATCTATATTAGTTCCTTTATCGATATGGCTAGTACCGATCACTTCCCTATGCTTATACGTTTTTCTTTGTTGGCTCCTACTATTTCTTATAATCCTGGTTATACGCCTAGACTAATTACTCCTAATCGAACGTTAATGTTGCAGTCATATCTTATGTTAACTGATTGGTCTTCTTTGCTATCTAACCCTACTGACATTAATTCTCTATTTAATGCTTTTCTCTCTCACTTCCAGTACGGATATTTTTATGTCCGATATTTTCCCTTAAAAACTTTTTCTCGTACTTTTTCTCATAATCTCATTGTCCATAAACCTTGGATTACACATACATTGTTAGCACTCATTAAAAAGAAAAGTATTCATTATAGGAATTATCGTCGAAGCTCTTCTGCTAATTTGCGTAAGAAGTTCAAACATTCCTCAAACTTGGTGAAATTTTCTCTTAACAACGATACAATATCTTATTTTAACTTATTATTTCCCGTCTTTATTCTTGCAAAGATAAATGGCTTTTATTATCTGAATTAATACACAGTCGCAAATCCTCTAGCTCTCCTTTTTCTCAATCTGAATCTGTTTCTCCCTCCTCTTTAATCGACTTTCTTCAGGTTCTTTTGCCCCCTTCCCTCGATGCTGCTCATACTCCTCCTCCTCTTCATTCACAACTTGTTTCTTCATTTTCCTCAAGTTTCTTTCTGCTTCCCACCACAAGTGACGAAGTAGCTGAAGTTATTGGTCAATTAAGTCTTCTCGTGTTCCAGATCCTCTTGGATTCTGCTCAGATTATTAGCTTGAAACGCCCTAACGCTGTCCCTTTGACAACAAAAATTATTTTCAACTACTCTATAAGCTCAAGAGTTTACCCATGTGCTTTTAAGCTATCCCGTGTAGTACCGATTTTTAAGAAAGGCGACCCTAAACAATTCAAAAACTATCGACCAATCACAGCTCTGCCTTTCATCTCTAAAATTTTTGAAAAGCTTTTTTTCAACCGTTTTTCTCATTTCATTTATGAACACAATTTTCTGAATCCGTGCCAACACGGTTTTACACCTCGTCGTAGTGTGGAAACTGCCTGTCATGATCTTCTTGAATTTTTATCGACCGAGATGTCTCAAAGGAAGTACGTAGCAGTTATCTTCATCGATTTTACTAAAGCGTTCGATTCGGTACCGTTAAATCTATTACTTTCCAAATTATCTTCTTATTATAATATCCGAAGGATACCACTTTCATATGGCTTCACAGTTTACTGTCTCATCGTAACTATTTTCTTTCTCACCTCGAGAAAAATTCTGCTACATTAACCAGGAATCTAGGAGTGCCGCAGGGGTCGATTCTCTTTCCCCTACTCTTTAATTTGTTTCTTAATGATTTGCCTTGCATTTTTTCTTCTGCTAAACTGATTTTATATGCAGATGACATTGCACTTCTCCTCTCATGTTCGAATAGCCCGGTTTGCTCTCCGCTTTAAATTTAGCCTGTGAGGAATTGAGAAGCTGGTGTTTCACTAATTCATTAGTTGTAAACATTGAATAGACGAAGGTGATGCTTTTCACCAAAAAAATAAACTTAATATTCCTTCGTCACCTCTAATTTATTATGGTAATTCTTTAATTACAACTACTACATGTGTTTACCTACCTTGCTCTTACTTTATCCCCTCATTTGTCATGGGACGCCCATGTTAACATTTTACTAACGAAACTCAATAAAAAACTTGGTATAATTTCCAGACTTCATTTTCTCTCATATAATATCTTACTTTTGCTTTATTTTTCCTGGATCCATTCTTCTTTATGCTACGGGATCATTTTTTGGGGCTCTACTTCCAAATTTAACCTTACTCGAATTTTAAAACTACAAAAATGGTTCTTCCGAAATCTTCTTCAACTTCCGCGATCCTCCTCAGTGTCTCATTACTTCCTTTCTTTACGAATGTTCTAAATTTATCAAATTTATTTCCTTTGTGTACATTTCTCAACTTATTTAAAATCTACCAACTCTATGATCCACCTTACATCCCCTTTAATAATTCGTACCAATAGCGATAGTCATAGTCATAATACCCGTTCTTCCAATGAGATACTGGTTCCCTTCTCACACTCTAATTACCGGAATATATTAGGCTTAAATGTTGGGCCTATTTGCCTCCTGATATTCGTTCCTTGATACCCTATTCTTTCTTCCGAAGAGTTCTGCGGACTTTTTGTCTCCATAAAATCCTATTTAATTTATCATTTCATTAATAGTTTTAGTTCGTCTCTGTCTATTATTTTTATTAACCATATTTACCTTGATTTGTTTTATTTGTTTTCCCTATCCTATATATGCTTGTCAGGTTTTTTCTTGGAGCTCACTAGTCCTCTAGGATTTGTTTTACAATATCTTAAAATTGCTAACTCACAACTATAACTTTCAGGAGCTTTATTTGATTTGATTTGATTTATTTGATTGGGTGTTTATTTTAATTACTTTTATTTATTATTCTATTTTATTTTATTTATTTTTATATTTTTTCTTTTATATGTTTTATTTTTAGTTGAATTTGTTTCAATTTATATTTGTTTTATTTAATTCATTATGATCATTTTGTTTTCTGTTTAAAGTTTTGATTGTTTCGAACGATTGATTATTTAATCTATCGTATTTAGATTTAATTTTTTAGATTGTATATTTTTAATGTTAACAATTTACTTGTTATTTACTAACCTTTGTTCTTTTTTAAATTTTTTTATTGTTCTTTGTTATAGTGCCCTCTTGGCCTAACTCGTTGGTACATACAATACGGGCCTTGTAGGGCACCAGTGTAATCTCCTAACTCCATCGAAATAAATAAATAAATAAATAAACAAACTATGCAGCATTGAGTGTATTCAACGAAACCGAGTCTGGGCGCACTACATGTATTCATGTAGTGTATTCATGCATTCAGTAGTTCCCCCTGAAAGGCCACTGCTTGTATGGCAACCAATTAAAAAAACGAACTGAAGGGGAAGGGGGAAATCACCCAACAGACCAATCTGAAAAAATTTGAAGTTTATCCTTTTTTTCAATGAATCATAATTATGTCTAAAGCTTTTTTTTTAATTGTTTGTTTAAATTTTATACAATTTATATTCTTTATTTATGTACGTACAGATATTATATATAAACTTGAATCAATAAACAAAAGTAAAAACTAAAATCTAATGGAATTTCCTCATATAATATTCAAATTTTATTTTATATAAACTCTATCAAAATTTCTTTTTCTAAGAATTTCTATGTAAACTTTATAAAATCTTTATAAATTTTTTAGACAATTGTTAAAATCATGTGAAAATGCCATATACATTTTTCCAATTATTAAAAATGTCTACATAAATTAAAATTAAACATTAAGTAATTAAAGCCTCATAAAATGTGTATATAAATATTTTTACACTCTTCAAATAATTCAATTTAAATTTGTGATGTTGGATGAAAGTTTTTATCCAAAATTTCACATTTTCCTTAAAATGAATTTTACTTTATTTTTTTTAAATATTGTTTTCAATTCTATTAAATTTTAATTTTTACATCATTAATATTTATATTAAATTCCACCTCAACATTTTAATTTGGTTAATAAGTACCTAATTTATATTTCTTATATTTTGTATTGTTTATTTTTTTAATATTTTTTATTTTAAAATTTGAAATCCACGTTAAGATGCACCTTTCATGTCCAAAGAGCAACTCCCAATTGAAACAAAATCGTCGTTCATTACCTATTTGGTGCCATGTGAGGTTAAGGCCAATCAGGAAAGAACTAATCACGTGAAGTAGAATTGATTGATCAAGCGACTAATCATAAAAGAACAGGTTCACACACTAACACATTCATAACTGCAAAGGAAAGTAATGGCAACATAAGTTTCAGTAAAGACGATGGTGCTAGCTTTGTGTTTGTGGGAACAAAAGAGAAAGATATGAAGCAAGCAATGTACAGGGTGGTCCAAAAATAACTTACTTTGAGAGCTGATGAACAGATTATTATAATGATATTTTAACTTGTTCTTACTGGAATAGTGCGTTAATGTTTCCAATCATAAACTATGTAAATTAGTTTAAATAGTTGTTTGGCTGCTAGAGTGTGAGCTATCTGTCTGCTGTGGTCTCACTGGCAAACTTCGTCATTGGGCCGATTTTCTTCGAAGAACAGAACGATGGTGTTTTGGTAACAGTGAAAATCACAACTGCTCGTTACCTACAGATTGACAGGAACGTGTTATTCATTACATCACGCATATTGGGAAACGTAACATTCTAATTTGATGGCGCGCCGTCACACAAAATATTTCGTGCTTTCTGTTTTTACTGACGACAGATTGATTGGACGAAATATTCCAATAGCATGGTCTCCTCGATACCCAGAACTTAATCCCTGTGACTATTAGTTATGGGGATTTCTAAAAAGTAGGGTTTTTCTTACCAGACTAACAACTCTGTGACCTGACTGCCTCCATCAGAAGAGAGATAGCTCAAATCTTACAGCCAATGTTGCAATCTGCCGTTTTCAATATCGTTATACCGCTTAAATTTGGTAATAGAAAAGAAAGATAGTCATATAAAGCAGGTTATCAAATGAAAAATGTAAATCCATTATTGGAATATTTTATGATTTGAACCATTTCCGCATTATGCCAACATGAACATTTTAAAATATCATTATAATCTGTTCATTAATAAAATCGTTATCAGGTCTCAAAGTAAGTTATTTTTCGGCCACCCTGTATTTGTGCCGTGGCAAGTCGATTAACGTGGCATGTTAACGAAGGCATCCAGTGAAAGAAATTTTGGAAGATAATTTTGGGAAACAACGGAGAACATACAGGGTCTGGACAAAATAATATGAACACCTTTGAATTTAGACTTTTCTCCAAATTTTTATTTTTGGACCGGACACTTGTAACAACTTCTCACGCTGATATGCCTTTCGCTCTTATGACAGCCTCTTTCGCTCTTATGATCCTAAAAATTTGAAAACCTCTTATCGTTTTGTTTAGTTTTGAGAGCAACTGAAATTCAGCGATATCTTTCTGAATTTTCACGATATTTGTTTGAGATGTTTATAAGAGTAGCTCTATATTTTAGGGCTTATTATTGGTAGAAATGCGATTAACAATTGACGACGTTAGGTGATCTAACAACATATGATGATTCTGTGCGCAGGCCTTCTCTCTCAGTGGTGTTGGTCGTGTACCAAGTGACTACGGTGTGACAACATGATAACCAACTCCAACGTTGTCCAATCAGAGACATCTTAACGTTGACCTTTCATTTCGATCGCAATTTTTTCGGGAAAAACTGCCAAATTTGAGGTTCGACCCAAAAAACCGGACATTTGGAGAAAAAAAATGGACAGAGGGGAAAAAATCGGACAGATGACTCAAAAACCGGACACCTGACCACCCTATTTAAGACCCGGCGTTAAATCTCATTTTAAAACACCGCCCGGCCTTTTATCGGGACCGGCATTTATTTGAATACCCAGCCTTTATTCAAGATTTTATGGTATTTGCAGCTAATGAAGGTGACATAATTCTGCTCCCCTTGCAATAGACAATATTAATTTTTTCACCGTCACCTATCATAGAAGACTATTAGCTTAACGAGTTTCATTTATTCACCAGCTTACCAATCAGAGACAAGTCTCTAAAATAGAACAAACTTGAATTTTCTTCGTCCTGTAGGATAAAAAGGGGATGAAGTATCAGAGCTAATTATTTTTGAAGAGCATTGCCATTCATTAGAAAAATTGCAGTTCTAATACTTATCCTCTTTACAGTGGCGGATTTAAGGGGGGGGGGGGGATACAGGGGCTACAAATGTACATTTACAAACTTCTTTATAGGAAAGACCCCAGGATCATCATTTCCCTTGGGGAGGGGAGGTGGTTATTCGAAATAACTTATAACACATTTAGCGCCTCCCCCCCTGTTTAAGTTCTAGATCCGACACTGTCTTCATCGTGTAAAAATTGTTCAAGAAGCTGTACTTATCGACTTTCTGTAGCAAGTTTCGAGGTTGAATTTCAGCTATAAAATAAAAGTGTTACGGTAAACAATTGACACAAAAGAAGCCTGAAATGTGCTCGGAATGATGATTTGTATCCCACGCGTCTATCACATCATTCCAAGTGTCCACCATTCTGTTACAAAAGCAGAGAGCACTTATGGCATAACACAGACATGTTTGCCATTTTCAGGAGATGGAAAAATTAATGAAAATAATGGCGGTTTTTCTAAAATGATCAAGCAACCAGCCAATGACCACTTGGTAACGAATAACCATACTCTTGCTGCCATTAGTTTTCATTCAAACTCTGTAAAAATGTTGCATATTATTGATTAATCAAGCAATCAAAATCGCGTATTCTTAAATTGCTTTCATAATTTCTGGAGGTTTCAAGGTGTCTGCTGCAACACTCGGACATGGACAACACAGTTATTACTTTTGAAAAATACACGAATGTAGGAGAGAAGGACGAGACGCGAGAACCCTGGAAAACAATAATTAATAGATATTTAAAAAAAAAATAAAAAAAATAAATCAAAATATAAAGCTGACGTTTCGGATAGAGGCTATCCTTTGTCAAATCAAGGAGGGTAGCTTCTTTCCCAAACGTCAGCTTTTTATTTTTGATTTATTTATTTTATTTTTTATTAAAAATCTATTTTTGAAAAATAGACATGAACAGGCTTTGATATTCAGGAAAGGGTTTTTGTAAACGAATGTTTCTGTAAATCGGACTGGAGAAATATCTATTAAAATGTTAATAGGACTTTTTTTTATTGGCATTATATATGTTACCGTCAATATGTGAAATTCGGCAATCTATAGAATGCCTAAAATCTCATCGATTTTCAATCCCAACCTGACGGGGATTTCAAGTTTATAACGGCGTACCAAGATCATCTCACCAAAAGAGATGGTTCTCAGGGCTCTGAAATTAAAGAGGGCAAAAGAAGTAGCCTACAATCTCGTGGACACATTTGCTTGGTGCTCCAACGATTCTACAATCCAATAACGACAGGGAATTTGCAAACAATATGGTAAGCAGCTTAAAGAAATACTGGCTCACTTGAAAATCGTACACGGTAAGCCGCGCCACTCACAAAGCTAGGGAAGCGTCGAAAGAGCTAATCAAGACATCGAAAATATGCTGTGTCCTTGGATGCAAGATGAAAAAACTGGCTGCTGCGATTTTTTCCTGCGCCTTCGGGTGCCACTGTGCGAATTCCGATTCCCAACGTTGACAAAGGGCGGGTAATTCACGCACTCTGATGGCTGTTATGAGCGTGACGGAAGATGGCTTTTACCGAATGGGAACTGCACAAGGAATCTTGAAGCAACTCTACGCCAGATCAGAATTCGCCGTATGTTCAAAGAACTTAATGAAAGTTGAAGACGTTCCTGACCACGAAACACCTCTCCGAGCTGCTGCTACTTCTCAGTCCACAGGAAGCGACCAAGGATTCGTCAGATATATGTGCAAGACGAAATGCCAAAATATGAGATGCCTTTGTGTGAAAAAAAAAGTGCAATTATAAATGTCATTCTAGCCTTCCCTGCTGTAACAAGTAGCTCATACCAATTAAGTTTCTGCGCTTTTTGAGTAACAACATCCTGTGCTTTTTCTCGCAATTCTTCTTTAATTCACGAGATATGTGTGCAAAACCAAAGCGCCAAAATATGACAAAACTAAGTATAATTCTAAATGCCTTTCCAGCCTTTCCTTCTGTAACAATTCTTCAATTTCAATTGTGATGTCATTTTTTTTCCCTGTAAGAATATCCTGTGCTTTATTTTGTATTTTTCATTTTCAAATGCATATTAATCAATAAAGGCCCTTTTTATACTTGGCTTAAATGTCATTTACCATTCTATATAACGACTAGGAATTGTACAGAATGCCTAGGAAAAGTATGTAACATCTTCACAAGAAAGTGTTATTCCATAGTTTGCCTAAAACCATCAGGCATTCTTCACATTTCCTATGCATTCTATACAAATACCGGGATTTCACACATTTGACGGTAGCATATCTAATACTACTCCAGTCCAACGGATAACATTAGAATGCTTCTTAAAATTAGTTTTATGTTTTATAAAATTAAACAGGTTATTAATCTCTTCTAATCCTTTTGTTAAGCAACTGCGTTATTACAAAGATGATATCAGAGTACATGACCGTAAGGGAATAACAAGAAATTTGAACTTCCTAATTTATTTCTTAAAACAATGAGCATTTTAAGATGTGATGTTATCAACTTATAAAGATTTTTATATTTCATACTTACGTAATGAAAAGCCAGCTTCTAATAGATTTCTAACAGCATTTGTTGAAAGAAACATTTTTCTAATTAAATTTTTGAAGCTTCAATAGCGTCCTTTGCCTTCTAGAAATTTATTCATCATTTAGAATGAATTTGGCGTGAAAAATAAGATTAATCATTTATTTAAAATCTTATATATTTACAAATCGCAAAAGTGTTAAATGATCATTTCTTGAAAGCATTTTAGAGGAGATTTATATTAGAACACTTAAAAAATATTTTGATTATTATAATAGCAAACAATTCAGAACAATGAGTCTTTATACTTTACTCTTCATTCACTTAAGTTTTCAAATTAGATAAAGAATTAGAATGTTAGCTTTAACAGCAGCTTCTCGTGAACATTGACATTAAATAAAAGTTTTGATTTGATTGTTACCACTCTAATAATGTTCATTGTGCAAACATCTATTGTAAAAAAAGCTAACTTTTTTTACAAAATCATCACATCAAGATATTTATGAGCGATCACGCAAAAATGGATCGAAGGGATTTGAAACGATTTTTTTTTTTTTTCGTGATTTACAATCGTTGGACTTTCAACTTTATTTTAGTATAAACAGAACATTATTATTATGAACATCTTTTATATTAATTATTTTCTCAGAGCTGCATACCATTTTCTTACACGTCTTCAAACGCGTTTTCTCGGAATCTATTATTTTCTCTTTTCGCGTGCCCACTCACATATCGAGATGAAAAACAAGATTATGTAAAAAGGGTTTTATCAAACCAAGCTTTTATAATGCTTTATTTAGTGGCAACAATAAAGCTTAATTTTGCAACAATAAAGCTTAATTTTGCAACAATAAAGCTTAATTTTGCAACAATAAACAATAGATACATTTACCTCTCGCCATAAATTGTCATCGATTCTGCATAAGTGTGTCAAATTGCAGCTCCCTAGCTTGTCGGAAAGTTGGTTTAATATTGATTACAAGATTTGACCTAAACAAACTAACACAGCAAAGTTATAAAAAGCTTTTAATAAAGAATGCCTATTTATTATTTAGAGATAGGTCATAAATAAGAATTTTCGTTTTTTTTTGTAACATACAGCAGAATTAATGAAGAAGAGATCACAACTTAAACTTTTCACGATGAGCTATAATGCCTCTAAAGATCTATATTTTGCCTAACGAAAGTTTGACTGGGGCTGTCCAATTAAATTTCCAATTTCAATTATTAGATATTGTTAATTTTACTTTGCAAGAATGTCTACTAAGTATCCAGTAAGTCTTGGTCTAACAATTGAAATCGGAATTTAACTGGACACGTCCAGTCAAACCTTCGTTGGACTTAGTATAATACGTAAACAGGATGACCCATTTTAAAGAATAAGAAATGAGGGTTCCTATTTAAGATTTCAAAGTTGTCTCCCACCTCACCCCAGGGGCTATGAGGGGGGAGGGGGTCTATTTTAGTACCATTCGATTGCCCCTTCCGAAACAAACAAATTTCATTCGGAACTTTTTTCGATCCCATGTGTTGTTTTCAAGATATTCCAGGGGAAACTTTAAAATAGGTCACCCTGTATAAAACTAATCCTGTTAGTCAGACACGTTTCATCAATAATTATTTCGTCAGACACGTTTAAAAAAATAAATTCCTTGTTTATTTGAATTACCCACCATCCACCCGCTAAAAAAATTACTACTCCAATAACTCTATGTATTCAAATATTAAGAATATATGAGAAATTAAATACTATAATTCTTGGAAAAAATATGGTCCCTTAATTTATTTTAGCAAATAAGTATTATTTATTTGACTTTAACAATGCTGTCAATATTGTTTTTAGTATTGCCATCCATTCAAATCAAATACATAGATGATATTGTTGAAGCAGATGATTGTTGAGTTAGTTCATTGTTGCCCCCCCCCCCCCCCAACCCACCCCACCTAACAGAAGGCCTGCACACAGAAACGTCATACATTGTTATATCACACTAAAGCGGCTATTGTTAATCGTATTTCTACCAATAATAAGCCCAAAATTTGGCCGTTTGGTGATGATATAACAATGTATACAGTTTCTATGCCCAGGCCTTCTGTCTAGGTGGTGTTGCCCAAACACACACACAGTGAGAGAGAGAGAGAGAGAGAGAGAGAGAGAGAGAGCACCATTTTTTTAAATAATAGATTTTATAGCCCACTAAGACCTTTTCATTGAACAATATACAGGGGTTTCAAAAAAAAGTATATACACTTCAACAACAACAAAAAAAATACATTCAAGTTGTAACGCTATATTCATACAGACATCAGGGGATGAATATTGTTCTATAACCAGATGTAGAATCTTTTACATAGTTCGAGGAGAATTTGGTAAATGCTGAAGTATTGACCCTTATCAGTAAGATGGCGGGCGGGGCAGCTGCTTCCGGAGGGCAAAAAACTTCAGTAAGTAAAGAATGATCTCAAGGCGATTTTTCTCACGCCAAACCTCAGATGTTTAAATAATTGATGAAAACTTCCGTTCGTCCATTTTTTCCATTGTTAGCATACGCTTCGACGGAAAATGCATCGCCTACAAGATTTAAAAAGGCTAAACAAAGAAGATGTTATAAAACTATATAATGAAGTAACTTCGTTAACATCTTGTAAGTTACGGAAGTCTGAAGCGATTGCAGAAATAATAAGTCACCAAAATCAGCAGGTTAACTATAATCGCGTGGAGGTTTATTCCAGCAACACTGCGCATACGATTTGCCAGCATGTTGTAAGTATTGATTTGCAGTACATTTCCGAATACAACATGAATTTTGCTACCGCACGTAATATTTCGAAAAAAAAAATTTTACGGGGCTGTGTTGGGACACGGCCGTCAGTTAAGTCGTAGAATACGTCTTGGCTACATGGCGAATACAAAATAATTTAAGGAATTTAGTTTTTGAAATAAATAATCAAACAAGGAATATACTTGCATTTTATCATAAATGTTTAAGCAGAATCCTTATTTTTAACCAAACCTTAATTATAAGGCATTATCAACTTACAAATCACTGGTCTATGTTAAGAGAAGTATGATACAAATGGCAACAGGTTAGAATCAATATTTCGCGCAAACATAAAATCTATAGTAGTGCCACCCAATGTGCTATAGTAGGTGATTCATCCGTTTCTTTCTTTTCAAACTCATAACCATAATCCACTCCACTGATATCTTTCACACGTTATACAAGAGCCAGTTCTTGTAGTTCATCATCATCAACTCCATCGTTGGTATTGTCTCTGCACTCTAATGTCTGAGCACACCGATCGCACCGTTTACAAGTCCGTCGTCCACATCGATGTCCACTGCCAATATGTACGGTGAGTCGATAGCCAAGCCACAGAATAAGGAAAGACAGAAGCGACACTCCCGTCAATTCCTATGCAATCGTGTGAGGCACGAAAATCATGTAGCTCTCGCAGCGCCAGTAGCGGCGTGGCTGTATAAACACTAAAGAGCGAAGCGACGCGGTATCGCATCTATGTTAACGAAAGGTTGGAAACGATTCGGTTAAGGACTGATAAAAAGGTAACACAGAGGGTTTTGTATGTCGTATAATATACAAAACACATAATGTTTGTAATAAAATGTATGTTTTTATTTATAATGGTTTCTTAATGTTTAATATTAACACTTTAAAGCTACACTAAAGCAACACAGAATGCGCGCTGGCCTTGCGCAATAACGGAGCCATGCTGAAATCTAAAAAAATTAAAAGAACGGATATTAAAATTAAAATCCAGCGTTCACACCGACGACTTTGTTTTCTACATCAAATTTCATTAAATCATTTCTTCGAGTTTTAATAGCCCAAATTTTACATCTGAAAATGGACTTGTTTCATGAGATTTAATTAATGGACTCTTTTCTGCTAATGTTCAATCTATATTTAATAAACTATCTCAACTCGAGATTATTCTTGCTAGTGACAGTTTCTTTGCTATGTGTTTGTGTGATCATTGGTGTGCCTTAGAGACGCAAAATTTTGCTCAATAAAAGGTTTTAAATGTGCAATTATGTTTTGTAGAACTCAACAAAAACATGGTGGTGTGGCAATATTTGTTAAGGATAATATTAAGTATTCTGTGATCGATTTGAGTAAATACTGTCATGAAAGTAATTTTGAGGTAGTTGCTGTAATTATAGATCTTCTTAATGCAAGATTTATTCTCGTATCTATATACAGAGTACCTACAGGCAATAAGGATGCTTTTCTTAATGCCATGGATAGTCTCTTGCTCAAGTTAGTTAAGATGAAATTACTAATAGTGATATGTGGTGATATAAATATAGATATAAGAAATAATGAAAGCTTTGTAAACCAGTTTTTAGATTTACTTAGATCTCATGATTGTTATTGTGCTAATCATATGCCTACAAGAGGAAATGTTTGTCTAGATAATGTTTTAACAAATGCCCCAAGAGATTCTATAATTGTCGATGTCTTACAGCTTCCAGTGTCTGACCATAATGGTTTGATTACAACTTTGACACTGGCTTGTGAAAATAAAACTCCAAAGAGTTAACCTATAGAAAAAGTAATACGTTCTTTTAATAAGTCAAATATTGATAAATTTTACTTGTACCTCTTAGAAACAAACTGGAGACTTGTTATGGACAAACCGAATGCTATGCTTTTTGAAAATTTTTTCCAACATTTTTTGTAGGGCATGGCATTGTGTTTTCCGAAGAAAGTTATTAGGATTATGCCCCATAATGGAAACACTCGTGTTGATAATAAAAATGCCTGGTTTTCTGATGAGCTTCGCTTACTGAAAGAAAATGTTACACGTCTTTATCTTTTTTATCAGTGGGCCTTACGATATAATACCTCCGTTGAAAAAACGAAGACAAACTATCTGGAGGCGCGTAAAGTTTATAAACAAGCTATTAGGCAAGCCAAATTTAATTACAATGTGGAATATATTGCATCAGCCACTAATAGTTGCAAGGCAGCTTGGGGAACTTATAAACACAGTCAGAGGCATTTCCAGCAGCAAGAAGACCCAACATATTCTTACACCAGATGATTTTAATAATACATTTATTTCAACTGTAATGGAAGTCTCAAAAAGTGTCCCAGCTATGATGACTACGTCAAATTTATTACTACAAAATCATTTAGTGCCACATGTGAGTTTTAAGTGGGGCCATGTATCGCCAGAAATCAGTACTGGAAATAAAATGTAATGAGAGTAAAGAAATTTACGATATTAGTAGTGATTTAGTAAAAATGGTCTTACCTGTCATTCTAGAGCCTCTTACAGCGAGTATAAATCAGTGCTTTTTAATCGGTCAGTTTCCTGAGACACTCAAGCTCTCAAAAGTGGTGCCTATTTATAAAAAAGGAGATCCTACTTCTCCATGTAGTTATAGACCAATCTCTCTAGTACCAACATTCTCAAAAATTATAGAAAAGATAGCGAAACGCCAAATTACCGAATATTTTGAAAGTAACTCATTTTTTTCAAATTCTCAGTTTGGATTTCGAAAGGGTATGTCAACTGTGGATGCAGTAGAACTTCTGGTTTCAGAAGCGATAAAGGGATTTGAGGGGTGTGCTGGCACTTTGGCATTGCTATGCGACCTTACTAAGGCCTTCGACTGTGTTCCGCAGGACATACTGCTTAATAAACTTCAATATTATGGCATAAGCGGAGTAGAATTGAGTTTCTTTCGAACTTACTTGGAAAATCGTACTCAGAGGGTCTATGTTAATCAAAAACTCTCTAATATAGCAATTGTCCAGAATGGAGTACCACAAGGTTCAGTTTTGGGCCCTGTCTTGTTTTTAGTCCTAATTAATGATCTACCTAGTAATATTGGTTGTAGATCAGTAATTTTTGCTGATGATTCTACTTTTTTTCACGAAGAAAAATACTGATATATTACTGGACGAAGGCAAAATTACTGGACGATATATTACTTTTGCAAAATACCCGTAAACTGCAGATGATTTTGTTCACTCTTGGTAATTGTCCGGGTATGGATACCAGGCTTAAAGAACAGAGTCTACAGGACAGTGTTAAATTGCTAGGTATTATTTTGGACGTGAAATTGACATGGGCCCCACATATTAAAAATATATGTAGCAGATTATCGAGGGTAATCTTTCTATTGCGACATTTAAAAAACCTAATTCCAAAGTTGTTTTTAAAAAATGCGTATTTTGCTTTCTTTAATAGTATAATCCTATATGGTATTACCCTATGGGGTAATGGACAGGATGTTAAAAACATATTATTGTTACAAAAAAAGGCAGTAAGAATTATATCTGGCTCCCACTCCTTAGCTCACTGTAAACCTCTTTTTGTTAAAGAAGGTATACTTACTGTAATAAACTTACATATCTATACTTGCTTGGTCAGGGTTAAACAAA
>JAHWFO010051083.1:7500-11463 GCA_023313115.1 Rhysida immarginata | reverse complement strand
GAACCCGTAGACCGACCGCTTCTGACAGTCGCGGTAAAAGCGGGCTAACAGTCAAGAGCGTACTCCGTAGCAGTTTTTCCCCACTAGGCAAAGGGCTTTCGCACATAGATTCTGAAAGCTACTCCTGCCTTCCCCGCAAGATTTTCACGTTTAGTGGGACAGTCATGAAGCTATGCCTTACTGGTCGCTGGAAATTGGCACGGCGAAGCGGCTCGCCTTGAAGGGTTACTGCCTTGGCATGCCAGCCAGTAGGGAGAGAGGTTTAAAGAGCTTTGGTTGCAGTTCTGCGGAAGCCACCGCCACAAACAGAAGGGCGACTGCTCACGTCCCAGCCACTTTTGACAAGTGCCCAGTGTTTACGAACGCTGTAGAAAAGCGTCTAGTGGAGGTCTGTGGGACGCAGTCGTTACCTTCCTTGGGGCACTTTGTGGTGGTTTTTACTGCGACAGAGCCGCACTAAATTAGATCTAAATTGGACTACGGAAGTATTGTGTATGCATCTGCTTCAAAAAGTACTTTGAAGCTGTTAGACCCCGTCCACAATCTAAGCATAAGAATTGCTATAGGAGCGTTCTGAACAAGTCCGGTAGAGAGCCTTTATGTAGATGCTTCTGAACACCCGTTATGGTTAAGAAGAGCCAAACTCCTCCTGAAATCTGCTCTTCGCATATATGGTGAAAGTCAGCACCCAGCTTTTGCCTGTCTTTTTGGTAAACCTAGAATCCCTCCCCATCACTCTTACAGAAGCATCAACAATTGGTTCCAGAATCTTCTGGAGAGCCTGAACCTCTCATTTCCAGCCATGCATAACCGAGAGGTCAGAGATGTCCCTCAGTGGATTCTTCCCCAACCAGATGTAAATTACAAGTTATTCGGTGGGAAAAAATCAAATTTTTTGGAAACCGAAATTAACGCACTTTTTAAGGTTTTTATAGAAACCCTTCCTGATGGCTTCCACATATATACAGATGGGTCCAAATCAGAGGACGGGGTTGGCTGTGCATTTCTTATAGATAATACTATATTCTCCTATCATTTGCCAAACGAGTTTTCCATCTTCTCAGCGGAATTAGTTGCGTTAGCCAAAGCGTTAGAGTTCTGTTTTCAATATCCAAATTCCAACATCTGGATATTCTCTGATTCTCTGTGCGCATTGCAATGGTTGGAATCTTACAATTCTGAAAATCCTTTTGTCAAAAGAATCCAGGAAAACCTCCATTTTTTGGATTCCCAACGTACCAGAATCCATTTTGCCTGGATCCCTAGTCATATGGGTATCCAGCAAAATGAACGGGTCGATAAGGCGGCAAAACACGCTATTACTCGGGAACCGATCTCGGAATTGCTGTCAATCCCCGAGCATTTACACCCGGTGATTTCCAAGAAACTCAAATATTCTTGGCAGGAGTCTTGGCCTTATAACCCAGCTAATAAACTTTTTGAAGTCAAGCGTTCCATCACACCGTGGTCATTACCTTGTCTAACAAATAGGCGGGAAGATGTTGTTCTTACTCGGCTTAGGATTGGTCACAGCCGTCTTACTCACATCCATTTATTAAAAAAAGAACCAGCTCCATTGTGTTCTTGTGGAGCAATGCTAACTATTAAGCATATTTTAATCCAGTGCCCTTTACACACTAAGCTACGACGCTCATTAGGGCTGAATCATTCCTTAGATTTTTTGTTGGGTAACAACCCCATAATTTTTAAAAAAGTGTTTCTTTTTTTAAAAATTATTCATGTTTTTAAATTCATATAATCATCTTTTTATTGCTTTTGCATTATACAAGTTGATTATAATTAAAGTCCCTTTGTAAAAATGCTATAAAAAAACAACCATGAGTCTGAATGACTTCAAATTTGGACTGAGCATTCTTGAAGAAGGGGCATTTGATATGGATAAGAAAAAAAATAGTTCCAAAATTTATCACTAGATGGCGCTGTAAGCGGCATATTATGCCTAGGAGGATTTGTACTATGCAAATTGAAAGATACGCATGCGCATGAGACATTGCATGTGTTATAAAAACGCAGGCCTCATGGCGTTCTCGTCATATTTGTATCTCAGCAGCTTGCCATGGGTCTGTCAATGAAGGATCGCGCTCTGCTTGTGAAGCTCTTTTACAAGAATGGCGACTCTGCCATAGCAGCTTTAAAGAAATTTCGGGTATTAAAGGGAATGAAAAAAGGATGTGGTCCGATGTCTGCAAAGGCTCTGAGGTGTATGATTAAAAAATTCGAAGCGACAGGTTCTTTTGCAGTGAAATCTGGCAGAGGGAGGAAAGCAGTTGCTTTGACGTCAGTAGATGATGTGGCTGAAGCATTAGAGGAAGGGTCGAACAGTGGTGTGCAAACGTGCAGTGCACGGGGAATTGCCCGAACTTTAGACATGCCTGTGAGCACGGTCAATAAAATTTTACGCAATATCCTGCATTGTTATCCCTATAAAATTACCCATGTTCAGGAGTTACTTCCTGCTGACCTGCCAATTAGACACACGTTTGCTTTAGAATTTCTAGCTCGCATGGAAGTGGACAATGAATGGCCATGGAACATCTTGTGGACAGACGAAGCCCATTTTTATCTCCACGGCGTTGTCAATACACAAAATTGCAGGATATGGGCAACGGAAAATCCTTTCGCATGTGTTTCAATACCGCTTCATTCTGCAAAGGTAACTGTGTGGTGCGGGATGACAGCATCATTGATTATAGGGCCATTTTTTTTCGAGGAAGTGGGTCCTGCGGGTCCCGTTACCTGTACAGTCAATGGTCAACGGTATGCGTGTCTTTTACGCAACCAGGTAATTCCAACACTTCAACAGCATGCATGCGTGGATAGAATAATTTTCATGCAAGATGGCGCTCCTCCGCACATTGCAAAGCCAGTGAAGCAACTGCTGAAGACACATTTCGGAGATGATAGAATTATCAGCCGTCATTTTCCGAGAGCCTGGCCTGCAAGATCACCGGACCTCAATCCTTGTGACTTCTGGCTCTGGGGTTACCTTAAAAATCATGTGTTCAGTGGCCCAGTTGCAAATTTAGCGGAATTGAAGGCTCGGATTACGCACCACGTTCACAACGTGACCCCGGAGACACTCCGGTCTGTTGTGGAACATGCTGTTTATCGGTTAAAACTTGTGGAGAAAAATGGTGGACAGCATATTGAACATGTCTTGCGCAAGTCCCGAGATAATTAATAGGCGTTTCCATTGTTGCTTTTTATGCGGTTTTTGGCCCAAGGACAATTAAAAACCGAATCATCATGTGCTTTTTATGCGGTTTTTGGCCCAAGGACAATTAAAAACCGAATCATTATGTGCTTTTTATGCGGTTTTTGGCCCAAGGACAATTAAAAACCGATTTTTCCCATCCGATGTGGTACGACCTTGCCGTGGTGGATGGGCTTTGCACTAACAGTGCCACAACTGTTAAATGACTTGAAAGTCATGTTTTCCATCATCAAACCCGAAGCAATCATGTTCATTGACCGGTACAGTTGATTTTTTGCTAATACTGTACTGTATAATAAAAAAAAATCATGTTTAACTTGTTTTAGTGTCAATTGCATTCCTTGACCAACTTTAATGTAAAAACATCATGCCATAAACAACTCATGCCAAAGCCGTCGTATTTCAATTCAAAATGTCACTTCTAGCTGAATCCGCTTCCATTATGCCGCTTACAGCGCCATCTAGTGATAAATTTTGGAACTATTTATTTCTTATCCCATATCAAATGCCCCTTCTTCAAGAATGCTCAGTCCAAATTTGAAGTCATTCGGACTCATGGTTGTTTTTTTATAGCATTTTTACAAAGGGACTTTAATTATAATCACCTTGTATATATTTGATCATTAAGTATAGGTTTCATTTAGTGCCATTTACACACTAATCGTATTCATCAGTTTTTATTAGGCGACAACTCAAAACAAATTAAATTTTAATCATCTATTTTATAT
>JAHWFO010051083.1:0-2500 GCA_023313115.1 Rhysida immarginata | reverse complement strand
CCACTGCTGCCCAGCATTATCAAGCAGGGAATGCAAGCTTTTATCAAAGCGCATACTGCAAAGTGAACAGTTTTTTGAACATAGCGCCTTCGGAAGGCGTGACCCCTTCCGAAGAAGCTTCCAGCATAAGCGAAGGAGAAGATGAAACTCAAGAGGAGGAGCAAACGGACTCTGATGGCAGCGCTTTTTAACCTATTAATTTTGTTAAATGAATAAATAAATATATATATAAATTGTAAACTAACTAACTTCAACACACTTGCTAATATATAGGTGAACAAAGCTAGAAGGCACGTCCTGGGGCACCGGGCTGACTGTAGCCCCCCTTCCCGCGATGTGTGCCGGACGGACCGGCAAGAAGCGAGCGTAAGTGCGCCCGGTAGCACCGTGGGGCCGTACGACGCACGTGGTCTCAAACAGCCGCGTTGGGACGTTTATTGCCGCCGAGTATCGAATGTGTGAGACAGGTTTCAGACTTATATAAGTGTGGCCGGCGGCGTATGCGCTCCTTGCAGAGGCGTCGGACCACATGTATCAGCTTCGGACTACCTTCTACTATGCTATGAAAGTGGGCGCTGCTACTGCCGCATAATTTAAGCAGGCCGAATTGTTCCTGATTCTATCGAATCAACTCTTCTCTTCACAAATCTTGCGACTCCAAGGTTCGAAATTTTCAGGTCTTTCGCTGTATTTTCCGACAATATTTTTACATAAAATTTAACCCTAGCATTGGGTTTCAGTCGATTCAGTAAGAAAATCTCTTTGAACTATAACCTTCGTATCAATATTACTCATGCAAATCGCATCTGGATTTGGCTATGTATACAAACGCGCTTGTAGGTGCGAGTTATCTTTTTTTTTTTAAAGTTTGAAATTGGATTATTCTCTCCTGGTAGATTTAAGATATTTTACTATATTCCTAGCTTCTCAAATGTAGAAAGATTCTCTTCTACACTTTTTAAATTGCTTTTATTATTCTATTAATGTACAACGGATCAGTACGAGTTCGCAAATTTCGAATGTGTGAGACAAGTTTCAGACTTATATTAGTGTCACCGGCGACGTATGCGTTCCTTGCGGAGGCGTCGGACCACTTCTATCAGCTTCGGCCTACCTTCTTCTATGCTATGAATGTGGGCGTTGCTAACGCCGGATAATTTAAGCACGCCAAATTGTTCCTAAAACTATCGAATCAACTCTTCTCTTCACAATCCTTGCGACACCAAGGTTCGAAATTCCCACGTCTTGCTGTATTTTCTGACAATATTTTTACATATAATTTAACCCTAGCATTGGGTTTCAGTCGATTCAGTAAGAAAATATAAAATCTATTTGAACTATGACCTTCGTATCAATATTAGTCATGCAAATCGCATCTGGATTTGGCAATGTATACAAACGCAGTGGTAGGTGCGAGTTAGCTTTTTTTATGACACTTTGAAATTGGATTATTCCCTCCTGGTATATTTAAGGTATTTTACTATATTCCTAGCTTCTCGTATCTAGAAAAATTCTTTTCTACACTTTTTAAAGTTCTTTTATTATTCGTTTAATGTACGACGGACTAGTACGAGTTCGCAACTTTCGAATATGTGAGACAGGTTTCGGAAAAATATGTGCGGCCGGCGGCGTATGCGCTCCTTGCGGAGGCATCGGACCACTTCTGTTAGCTTCGGACTACCTTCTTCTATGCTATGAAAGTGGGCGCTGCTGTCGGTGGATAATTTAAGCAGGCCGAATCGTTCTGAAAACTATCGAATCAACTCTTCTCTTCACACACGTTGCGAGTCCGAGGTTCGAAATTCCCACGTCTTCAGCTGTATTTTCCGACAACATTTTTACATGTAAGTTAACCATAACATTGGGTTTCAGTCGATTCATTAAGAAAATATAAAATCTCTTTGAACAATAACCTTCGTATCATTATTAGTCATGCAAATCGCATCTGGATTTGGCTATGTATACAAACGCGCTGGTAGGTGCGAGTTAGCTTTTTTTATGATGATTTGAAATTGGATTATTCCCTACTGGTATATTTAAGATATTTTTCTATATTCCTAGCTTCTCGTATGTAGAAAGATTCTCTTCTACACCTTTTAAATTGCTTTTATTATTCTATTAATGTACGACGGACCAGGACGAGTTCACATGTTTCGAATGTGTGAGACAGGTTTCGGAGATATATGTTTGGTCGACGGCGTATGCGCTCCTTGCGGAGGCATCGGACCACTTCTGTCAGCTTCGGACTACCATCTTCTATGCTATGAAAGTGGGCGCTGCTGTCGGTGGATAATTTAAGCAGGCCGAATCGTTCTGAAAACTATCGAATCAACTCTACTCTTCACACACCTTGCGACTACGAGGTTCGAAATTCCCACGTCTTCAGCTGAATTTTCTGACAACATTTTTACATGTAAGGTAATCCTAGCATTGGGTTTCAGTCGATTCATTAAGAAAATATAAAGTCTCTTTGAACAATAACCTTCGTATCAACATTAGT
>JAHWFO010051076.1:0-15164 GCA_023313115.1 Rhysida immarginata | reverse complement strand
ATCTTTGTCCCCATTCTCACCTATGGTCATGAGGCTTGGGTAATGACCGAAAGAGTGCGATCGCGGGTACAAGCGGCCGAAATGAGATTCCTGAGAGGTGTGGCAGGTGTTACCCTACTAGATAGAGTGTACAGCAGCACAATAAGGGAATCTTTAGGTGTTGAGCCGCTACTTCTCCGCATTGAGAGATCTCAGTTGCGCTGGTATGGCCACGTGATACGGATGCCGCAAACTAGTCTTCCTAGGCAGTTGTTATTTTCCAAGCCGGTGGGTAAGAGACCAAGGGGTCGGCCTAGAACCAGGTGGCTAGACTACATGGAGAATCTGGGTTCGAGTCGCTTGGATATTACCAGGGAGGACATGCGCCTGATGGCGGAAGATCGCGATCGCTGGAGATCCTCCATAGGGCTGCTGCCCCCGCGACCCTAACGGATAAGCGGGTTTGAAAAGTAAGTAAGTAAAGAAAACACAAAAAGCAGTGCAAAGTTACCCTGATTGACTGTAATATTAAAAATTGCCAAAAATCTTTCTAAATATTTAAAAACTGCGTTTATATACGTATTTCGTAAAATCCGTCGCGCTCCATTTTGAATGCGGAGAGATCATCCCTGTGACATCATCGGCCTGCTGAAATCGAGCTGTAGCTACTTTTAGTATTGTAGGAGGTATACGATATGGCTAAGTTTGGCTCGGAGAGCAGTTCTGAGTTCTCTTCAAACGACAAAAATTTTGATGGAGATTTTCAAAACTATTTTATGAATTGTTTGAAAATCGTGAAATTAGGCCATACCAATTGGAGCTGCAAACAAAAGGATTTGCCAGTTGAACTTCTAGGCAACTGCCATGATGGGGAAAATGCCCCTCCCACATCGCTTAATATTCATAATATGTATGATTTTAGATAGTTATCTCATGAACTTTTATTATTTATACAGGTGTAACGAATAATGCTTTAAAACAAAATAAGTATTTATGTGGATCGTACTAATGAACAGATTAAAAGCGCAACACTCTTTAACCACAACTAAAAAAGGTGTTAAACAAGAAATAAAACAAAAAGAATGAAAAAAACAATACAACCTGTAAACGTCTTTTGAAAGCTTTGCTTTCATCTTCAGCAGACAAGGAGAACCTCAAGAGATTCTTGAGAGAACTGACTTGTTTATTGAATTAGTAAGGTATATATAGTAAACAATAACCAATAGAAACAAAAAAAAACCCGAAAACGTGATCACCGTTTTGGTAACTGGGCCACCCATTGGATCAAACTAGATTCACCAGCGGGGCCCCTGTCCGAATTCAACAGTAACTGCTTATCCGTTTTATTTATAGCTAAGCTTTCGTAAAAATCTAACAAGTATTTTTTATTGACCGATTTTATTAATTTCACACTATTCATATGGAATCCGTGGCCCGTATCCAGGGAATGCTTCGCGATGGCTGACTGGTTGCTTCTGCCAAATCTTGTGTGGTTCAAATGCTCCTTAAATCTTTGAGCATTTAGAACATACTTCGAAGTGGGATCGGAATGAAAAGTGAAATATGAACAGAATGCCACTTTACAACATATTTGTTGGCCTTCGTATTTGAAAACTTACATTCGTATTTTATTGGCGACGGGAAATTCAGATGAAAAGTGAAATATTGTAATATATAATGAACTATACATTGTAAATACAGGGTAATTAAAGTTCTGTGATGTATATTATATGCTAATTTCGTCTGAAGTTCATTATGCAACTTTTCATTTGAATTTCCAGCGCCAAAAAAAAATACGAATGTACCTTCTCAATCCATGAAGTACAGCTCTGTTTCGATTTGTGAAAATGGCGACAGGCAGTGGGGAATTCAAATGAAAAGCGAATAAATGTAATAAATAATGAAGTGTACATTGTATATACAGGAGAATTAAGGTACTGTAATGTATATTATGCGCTAATTTCGTTTGTTTATTAAAAGGGGGAGGGGGTGCGGCCTAACTACCGTTTTTTTTTCTAAAATGATACGTTTTTATCGGTGCGGCCTAACTATCGCTGCGGCGTTATTACCGTAAATTACAGTACTTCGTTTTAGCTTCCCATAGTATATTACATAGTAATTTAGATAGTAATTTCATTATTTATATAACTATCTAAATTATTTTAATATATTTAATGAAACTTTTATAAATTTATTAATGAAATGTGTAAATATTTATAGTAATTTGATTTTAATGAGCGAGTATAACTTTTATTTCATCAGCGGCGGCCATGGCCCTATCAACGAAGTGCCGACCAATAGCGATAGAGCATTCTATGACATCACAACACTTGGAATAGAGTGGGCAGCAATCGCCGACAATAGCTTTAACAAGTGAATTTCATAATAATTTATGAATGAAAATGTATGTGACTGGTTAATTATTGTTCTGAAGGGTTAGAATATTAATTTCACTGTTGGAAAACGATTCAACAAAGGCTGGATAATTTTAAGCCATGAACTCAAATCGACCGCTATTTTATCGGATTATTTTTGCCGATCTACGATCGATTTAGCTTTTCAAAAAGTATAAAATATAATAGAAGTTTCCTATAAAAAAGATAGGAAGCAAATATAAAATATGTATTGCCTATTGATCAAATATAGGTGTATATACCAAAAATCATTACGCTTACGACGTTATTAACGATACTCCTCATTTCAGTTAAGGAGGGGTATGGGTTTTAATATATATATATATATTTAAAAAAACAAAAAAACAAACAACAATTCGATTCTATTTTACTATAAATTTTGTATAAAATAAGTACAATTGTCTCGTACGATAAATAGGGTTGAATTTCTTTCTTGTATTAATAAGAGATTAGCCCTTCCCTCCTCCAAAAAAAAAAGAAACTGCTCCCGATTTCACAGTTGTAGATGAGTATTTTTTTTTTATTAGCGGAATAATTTTTGGTCGATAGCCAATACAATCCATCTATATCATATCTATTTTCTCTTATATTTGCTTTCTATCTTTTTTATAGGAAACTTCTGTTATATTTTATACTTTTTGAAAAGGTAAATCGATCGTAGATCGGCAAAAATAATCCGATAAAAACTCAGTCGATTTGAGTTCATGGCTTTAAATTACCCAGCCTTTGTTGAATCGTTTTCCAACAGTGAAATTAATATTCTAACCCTTCAGAACAATAATTAACCAGTCACATACATTTTCATTCATAAATTATTATGAAATTCACTTGTTAAAGCTATTGTTAGCGATTGCTGCCCACTCTATTCCAAGTGTTGTGATGTCATAGAATGCTCTATCGCGCTATTGGTCGGCACTTCGTTGATAGGGCCATGGCCGCCGCTGATGAAATAAAAGTTATACTTGCTCATTAAAATCAAATTACTATAATTATTTACACATTTCATTAATAAATTTATAAAAGTTTCATTAAATATATTGAAATAATTTAGATAGTTATATAAATAATGAAATTACTATCTAAATTACTATGTAATAATAATAATAATTTAACTAATATTAATCCTATACGTCCATCCAGGGCCTGTATGGCCTGAGGCCGACGAGTTGGGTCCCTGGATGAACCAGGATTAACGACTGCTGTATGATGGTCACAGCAGCCGGGGGGGTGAAGATTCTGAGTCACTGAATGGTCGCCCATCCAGTGCCTAGCCGTGCCTGATGTTGCTTAACTTCAAAGAAGTTGTTACGTTGAAAGCCCACCAGGCCACGGCCTCCCCCGCTAAAATGAAATAGCTAGATTTTTTTGTTCTATCCAAAATTAACGAAAATGATTTTTTTCAGAAAAGAAAATTTTTTTTCAGGCCGCACTCACTTTTGGCCGCACTCCTGAAATTTTCAAAAAATACTGTATAGAGCCGCGGCCTATATTCGAAAAAATACGGTATGTAATCATCTCGAGTATGATGATGAATACATTGGATGATGATAATCTACGAAATCCATTTCCTTGTAAAGTTTTATCTAAGGTTTGATTCCAATTATGTCCAGATCGTTTAGTCCGTAAATAGGTCTTTATAATTTTGCAACTTTTTCAGTAGTGTTTTCATAACATCCAGGTGGTAATTTCATATACAGTTCTTCATCAAGATTACCATATAAATATGCACATTTTACATCAATCTGTTCCTCTAGCTTGTGAAAAACCTTGGGCAACAAGACGGGCACGATATTTTTGTATATTTCCCATTGAATCAGTCTTTGCTTTAAATACCCATTTACATCCTATTATGTTTTTGTTACTTGGTTTATCTACTACTTTCCAAGTTTCTTTTCTCTCAGGATATCGATTTCATCTTGTATAGCAGCCTTCCATTCATGTGCTTGAGGTGAAGATAGGGCCTCTTCAATGTTATTTGGTTCAGACATTTCCATACAATTGAACTCAATATAATGTTGTTCTTTGGGTTTACCTTTTCGTCCATAAGGATTTCTTACGATTTTACGAGCTTTTTCTATTATTATATTTTCCTGAGATTGTTTCTTTCGTAGGATAGCTACATGGTTTTGATCTACTTGTTGATTATTCATCGTATTTCAATTCCTGCTTGATATCATCTTGACTTGTTTTGATATGGTCTGTTTGTTCTTCTGTCCACATTTCGTCATATGTAAAATCTTTCCTTTAGTACCAAATATGTGTTCATAACCAATCTG
Source organism: Rhysida immarginata (assembly GCA_023313115.1). NCBI lineage: Eukaryota > Metazoa > Arthropoda > Chilopoda > Scolopendromorpha > Scolopendridae > Rhysida > Rhysida immarginata. The sequence continues at coordinate 10,495 of JAHWFO010051076.1, read as the reverse complement.
ATTTTCAACAAATTGAACATGTTTTGTTTTTATTACTTCTCGAGATTCTGGATTCCATAGTCTATATCCTCGTGTTTGGTTGGAATAACCTACTAGTATACATTTTGTTGCAAGTTCATCCAGTTTTCTATGCCCTTGGCTTGGTTTATGTGCATATGCTAGGCATCCAAATGTATGTAAATGTCTTACACTGGGTATATTTTGAGTCCAGATCGTTTCGGGAACTTAGAGTCCAAATGCAGTATTCTGTTACGAATATATCCCATTGTAACAGCTGTTTCCGCCCAAAATTGTTCAGGTAATTTTGCGTCGCGAAATGAAGATCTAACGAGATCCATAATTGTACGATTTACTCACTCAGCAATTCCATTCATCTGCCTGGTTTTTAAGTTTTTCGTTCATGTTTTATTCCTAATTCGTTGTGTGATGTTGCTCCTTCTATGCAACAATGTGTTATGTTATTGAGTTTCACAGTTAATGATATCTCCTAAACACATCTCGCAATAGTGGAGAACAATCATTAATTTCTTAAACTACCCAGCATCTACATTTCATTTATGCAACAGATGTTAGTCTAATTCCACTTATTGGTGTTATATGTATAAACATTTTATATCTAAAGTCCCTTCCCTGAGGCTAAGTTGCAACAAACTTCCCACCCAGGTAATAGATCTACTTTTCTCTCTTTCTCAGAGTTAAATTTATTTTTACTTTGTGTTGTGCCCGCAATAACTTTTTTTCTAACTTAAATTAATTTTCATTATCAATTATATAACTGCCTTAAAATCAATATTCCTTTATGATCAGTTCTAAAAGTAAAACTTCAAAATTCAAATACCGAAATTAATTGTGAAATGGAAATGAATAATCCATTATGATAAAATTGTGACGACGCGTGCGTAATATCTTAAGTAATATTCCACACGTGCCGTCACTACAAACATGAAAGCCATAGCTCACATGTTTGTGTTACTTAATTGCAATAATGGTGGACACACAGTGGCTAAATAATTTGGAATGTAAGTAGAGTAATGAAAAAAGGGGAAAATTAGGGGATTTAAAACTGGAAAAGGAAGGAGCGAAAGGGTGCACTCAGGGGGTAGAGTAAATTTGTGCTGGAATTGATGTAGAATGTATTTCAAACATAGGAGGTGACAAAATATAAGAATTTTAGAGTTTAGACTTTATTTAAGAGAAATGTAATGATTGTTGTATGTAGAACTTTAAGCATGGAGGAGATCGATGGCAGGCTAGGCCTAATGGAGGAACTAGCTCAAAGAAAAGTAAAAAGAAAGGAAAGTAAGAGGAAATGAGTGAACTTTTGGGACAATGAGAAGAAGGGTGTGAGCGACGTTGCCAGGGCAACCAACAACGCCGGAGAGTAATTCTCAGAACGGAGAGTGTGGAACAATGGAGACGAAGGTCAAGGTCTCCACGGTAGCGAGAGAGAAGGAGGAAAATAATAATGACTACAGCACTGGACTCGAGAGAGAGCAGAGGTATCGAGAAAAAAAAGGAAAAAAAGGCAAAGTGGAAGGTGCAGGAGACGCAGCCGATCGAGTTGACCTGGAGCGGGCGGCATTTCCCCCACAACATGCACGGCGTGCTTCGATGCTGGGAGCGAGAGACGATGTTCGTAGGGTATGACCCACGGAAGGCAGCCCACCGGCCAGAGCACAAGGACGTGGCGTGAGAGCGGGAGAGGGCAGTCGCTGCAGCGGAGCAGAGCCTATCAATTGCCGGGGACAGAATGGAACCGAGCGGTGCAACTTGTAGCGTCAGAGGAACCTGCTAGCGATGACCACCGTCCATGAAAGGAGAATAGTGTATTAAGGAACAGATAAGTGAAAGCTTTCAATTTTTATATGGGCCCACGCGTAATGTGAAAGTTAAAATATATATCCTCCGATTTATAAATTTTAAGAGCAATTAAAAGGAAAGTGTTATTAGTAGTACTAAGTAGTGCCTCAGATTGTGAGAAGTGAAACAAAAGGAGAAGTCTAAGCTAAAGTAAAATTGGGACAGAGTAACTGAAGTATAATATATAGGTATATATATATATATATATATTAAAAAAAAAAAAAAAAAAAAGAAAAGGGGAGAAAGCATAATTTGATTGTGAAGACTTTTTGTGATTTTTTCTCGTTAATTTATTAGTGTAACCCTTTTAATGTCAACTAGATAGTAAGACAGAACAATCTAGCTCTTATAATTTTATTAAATTGAAGATTTTAAGTCCTAGGCAAGGAAGTTTTGTTTTAATAGTAATATTGTGAAGTTATAAAATTTTTTTTTTGCAATTTTCTTTTAATAAATATTCTTTATATTCTAAGCATAATTTAATCTGAGTGCTTCATTTGGCTATTTAATTTTACAGTTTTTTTTTTGTTTTTTTTTTGTTATAAAATTAAGAAAAAGGGGGGGACTTACTTTGTGTCCACCATTATATCTTGCTCTTGCTTAAATTAGAATCTAAGGTCATATTATCTTTATTTTTTTTTTTTTTTTTTTTGTTTATTGGTTTGTATCCCCGACTATTGGGTTTAGAGGGTAGCTGAGCTTATTCCTTTTTACTTTCACCTAGTGAAAGGACGTATCTCAGCCTAATTTTTGGGCAAGGTGATTAGAGCGGTTAAGAGCTCCCGCCCGTTACAATAAGTATTTTTTTGTTTTTGCTGCAAATAAAAGGAATATCTATAGTCGGTGATACAACACCCCCTTGTTTACTGATTAACATTGCGGGATTAGTTAATGGATTTTGGGCTATAACTGTTAATTGGGAAGGGGAAGATATAGAATAGTGGAAGGATAGGATAAGCTAGTACCGACAGTTGCGTTTTGGGGCAGAATTATTTAGCTATACGATCATCACGACCGAGTAACTGACAAGTAGCCAGTAGACCTAGTTAGGTGATAAAGTGTGATCTTCGAGCAGGACCTTATTATATGACAGGTAAGTGACGCGCAACGTTCACGCCTGCCCGAGGTCATCACAAAATAAATGTATTATTTTATTTACTTAAAAATTCAAATTGGCAAATTCAGAATGATAATCTAAAATGGATGAGAGTAACAGGAAAGTAACTACTAATGTTACTGAAATTCAAGCAATCAAAACTTTATGATAACAATCTATGCTTCACATGAAACTTTCCCCAGATCAATAATTACGCACGCAAATATTATTGCTCAATTAAAGTCTTACACTCTCTCTCTCTTTTAAAGATCGAAGTGAGCTCAATTAAGTTTCAAATATCAAATGTATATTCACTTGTCACTTATCTGTATGTTCACTTAGATGATAATCGTTGGGGCCCGTTCCATGAATCGTTGTATTTGCTCCTTTGATGTGACGTTGCTCTTGTCATCATCGGAGGCGTCGATTCAGCTTGTTCCTTCCCCGTAGAGCTTGGCCGATGCTGATCCTCCACCCCACGGCTGCCGCCACCATTACCTCGTGGATTCACAATTCGCTTTTCTCCTCTTCGATTAATCACTCTGTGACATTCGTCAATTACAACGTCTTGTAACTTCTGCGTCTGCCCCCCCCCTTCCCACGTGTTTGTGAATCAGCGCCCGTGAATGGAGATAGGAGACTCCAAGTCGCCAGTGGAAGATCCGGAACTATTGTGACTAATTTGGATTGTGACCACCAGGGGGAGAGGAGATCGGAATGGCAGGCAGCCAATCAGGATCGTGGTAACGCGCATAGAATTATGGGTGATGCTAGGGTGATATATAAGGCAGGTCTTTCAAAGGAGAGGCATCGTGGATCGTGCTTTCCTGAGAGAACGTATGCCGAATGTGTATCTTCAAGACTTCACTCCTAGAACTTCATAATTGTAAGTACCCTGTTCTTGTGTATCCCCTAGCAGCCTTTACTATGCAGTTAGAAACCTATCCCAAGCCGGGAACTTGCTTGGTCTCTCGTTATTAACTGATGTCGATCGTATTTAGAATCTTTACCTCCCGCGTCCATTATGGACAGCGTTGTTTTCTTTTCTTAATTTTATTTTTATATGCTTCAATTAATTGTATATTTTTATTGAGCCTTTAATGTACCCTCAACCTTGTTTGATTAAACCGCTTTATTGTTTATTTAAGCCACTGTTGACCCTTGTCTTTTATTATAATCAAATATTTAAATATACATCTATTTAAATTATCACAACTCGCAAGCGACCTGGTTGATCCTTGCGTTATGATTTAGATATGTCACCTGGTTGAAATGCCTTCAGTTAGATCTGATAATGCTTCTATGAGCCTGGTTGACCTGCCTTTGCTGGGCTTCGATGTCACTAAAGTTCCTGTACTATAGTTTCGATTCTGCCATTCGTGGCAACGGTTTCACGCATCAGTATCCTTCAGTGAAACTTTCATGGCAACGTATTTTATCTTCACAATTGTTCGTCTGAAGGGACTGATGTCTCAGTCATGTAATCATGTATTGAACACATCATCGAGAAGACACATTTGACATGCGAAATGACATGAGAGGACTCGGTTATTTTGAGACCTTCCACCTTCGAGTGCACACGTGCGAGAGAGATGAGAACAGAAAAGCCCAGAGATCCGGAGAGAGAGCTTTTTCCCCTTTTATAAACAACGCTCGCTGCGCGGGAAAGCTTTAAACCGACCAATCATTGCTCTTGACTGCACCAAGGATAAGAAAAGTTTATTCTTATTCTGCACCAAGGATAAGAAAACTTTCGTTTTGGAAAACAAAGCAAGCAATGCTTTATAAAAATTCATTGTTGCCTAGCAACACGCTTTTTGAACTTTCGTTTCTCTCCTTTTTGCACACGATACAAGTGACGCTCTGAAACTTGGCGGGTTGGAACAGTGAGAGATATGGTTAATTATATTTTAAGACTAAATACATTAAAATGTAAACGAGAGTAAAAAAAAGCATAATAAAATTGAATACAAGATAAATACAAAAGGAATAAAATGACAGGAACTGATCATAAAGTCAGGTTAAAACTAGTTCAAATGAATGAATTTGCATTTGAAATCGTGTGATATAACAGATATGTCACACAGCCGTCCACCCACAGTAATGAGTCACTTAAGATTGTAAGTTCGCTCATTAGACATTAACAACCATGTTCGCTATCGAACCAGATGAAGATCTCGGTAGTTGATTCGTGGCCTATTTCGTAGGGAGTATTGCGGTGTGGTCTCATTTTGTTCACAATTTGGAGGCTGCAACAAGCGACGAGTCGGAATATAGCCACCATCACTGTCATCATCCGTATTATCAGAGTCCTCCTGATTTCCATGAGAATCTCCACCATCAGGGACCATTTTCTTTTTTCGTGGTAGAGGGTGATAATTGGTGCAGATTTTGAGTCTGTCTACGTGTACCGTTTGTACTTGTTTTTCATTAATTGGACATATTTCATAATTCACCTGGTTTAGTCGTCGGAGGATTCGGAATGGACCCAAGTATCGGTACATGAGCTTGCGTTTCCTACCACCTTTACGAAGCAGCCATACCAGTTGTCCCGGACAAAGGTCGGTAGGAGGCTGTCTGCCTTGATTGCGTTTGGATCGTTTTCGTCCCGTTCTGATCCCACTCACTGTCAGTGCTTCCTGGCGTACGGCTTGGAGACGTTCTACTAATTCTGAACGATACGTATTTGTGTTGTCGTAGGTTCTGAGTGGAACTAGGTGACCAAGAGTCGGGTACAATCGGGTCAAAACCATAGACGAGAAATGATGGTGAGTCGCCTATGTTATCATTTATTGTGTTTCTTACCGAGAAAAGGGCACACGGCAAAAGTTCGTCCCAGTTCGATGGATGATTTTGGCATATCGTTTGAAGAGTTTCAAGTATCGTTTGATTGGCCCTCTCACAAAGGCCGTTAGACATGGGCCTGTATGCAGTGGTAGGTTTGTGAGTTATTTGGAGGTCAGTGCATAAATGTTTCATGACATCAGATATGAAATTTGCTCCACGATCCGATATAATTTCGACGGGGATGCCGTATCGACAAATGATCTGAGAAAAAAATGCCTTGGCCACAGTGTTCGCAGTCTGTTCTCTCAAGGGAACCGCTTTCGGAAAGCATGTGAAAATGTCTACCATAACCAGGATGTATCTGTGTCCCCTGGCCGATTTCTCAATCGGACCAATGATGTCTATCGCAACCTTTTTGAATGGTTTTGATGCGTGCTCTCCCTCCTGGAATGGTGCTTTGCCTTTCTTTAGTTTGGTTTGTTGACAGACGATGCAGTCCTTAGTGTATTTCTCCACATCCGTTTCCAATTTAGGCCAGTGATACTTCTGCTTTATTCGTGAAATGGTTTTAGAAATGCCCCGGTGACCAATTAATTGGTTATCGTGGTTTGCCTGTAGAATTGGTATTTACAGGGTTGTGCATAACCTTTTGCTAGGGGTCTGGAAAATAAACAAAACTAAGTGGAATGTTCTGCGGTTGATAATCAAAAAGTACGTTTATTTCTGCTTTTATCACATCAATATTTACTGTGGCCACCACCTGCTTCTCGAACAGCACGCATCCGTTTTTCCACGCTTGGCTTTAATTTCTTGTGCAACGTTGACACAGCTGCGACGTCTTTTGCCACTGTTATTAGCAATGATGTTTTTGCTTTCCTGTGATAATTTCTCGGGCCTACCCTCAGCAAATTCGGCATGGCAGTTATCATAACCTTTCTTCCAATTGTCCATCACCCATCTATCCGATCGGTTTAACTTGTTCGCAACCCATTTGCGATTAATAAAAGACGCACCTGCTTCCATTGCCTCTCGATATGCATTTGCACGAACTCTATCCATGAAACGCTGCTCTTCACTGTCATTTATTAAACCAGCCATATTTGTTTGATACCAATAGACGCACAATGAACTACTCTCTGCCGAAGCGTCATAAGAGTGTGCTACAACGCTGCGGTTTAAGTCGCAGCCCCCTAGCAAAAGGTTATGCACAACCCCGTACATGTCCGACCCCACACATATTCGTGTTTGATGTCGACCCTCCTTTGATCGTTTAAGCTGATACACAAGGCCGTCTCGAATTTCATATTCCTGTTTAGGTGTATTCGTGTTACTGCAATCCTTCAAGCGTAGGTTGGTTTTAACCTGCAAGATCCAAGGTTCAGTATCCTGCGCTTTATGGAGCCGTGACATCCATTCGTTGTTGTTAAACGAAGAAACAGTAGCGGTATTTACCTCGATCGGCCTAGAAAGTAAATCCGCCACCTTTTTCTGTTGACCAGGAATGTGTGCCACCTCCAGTTGGAACTCCTCTAGTTCCAGAGCCCAGCCCAAGAGTCGCTGATTCGTGCCCTTCATCGAGCGTAAAAAGGTTAATGGTTTGTGGTCCGACAGAATACAGACTGAGTATCCTAGCACAATGTTTCTGAAATGACGGAGAGTCAGGATGATTGCTAACGTTTCTTTTTCGACCGTGCTATAATTCAGTTGTGGTCCACGTAATTTGGCACTGTAATAAGCTATAGGACGGAGGCCCTGCGATCCCATTTGTTGTAAGACTGCTCCAATAGCAAAATTGGAGGCATCGGTATGAACGTAGAATTTCTGACTATAATCAGGGGAAGCAAGGACCGGTGGTGAGGAGAATTTGTTTAACTTGTGTGAATGTCGATTGGCATTCTTCCGACCACACTACTTTCGTGTGTTTCTTTGTTTGTGCCGTAAGAGGAGTGAGGATGTCTGAGAGGTTCTGATACTGTAGTAGGTTCTCTAAGCTCTAACAAATGTTTTAGCCTCATATCATCAATTGATACACCCCTACCTGAAATTTCTAATCCCATGAAAAGTAAACGTTCTTTCGCAAAATTGCATTTTTTCTGTTTACTTTAATCCCATTTTTAAACAACTTTTCAAATACATGGTGTAATCTTTCCATGTGAGAGACCATGTCTTTGGAGAACACCAAAACATTGTCACTAATGTTTTGAGCTCCCTCGCGATCAGCAATTGCCATTCGTACTGCTCCCTGGAAAATTTCTGGGGCTGTCGATATACCAAATATCAGCCGTTTGAATCTATATACTCCCGATTCAACTGAAAATGCGGTAAAAACTCTCGAATCTGGGTGGAGTTCTACCTGATGAAATCCCTCCATGAAATCTAATTCTGTGAAAATTTTAGCTTCACCCAGCTCTGAGAAAATATCATCAACTGTGGGGATCGGATATTTCTGCTTTATAATACATTTATTAAGCTCGCGTACATCCAGGCATAAACGTATTGACCCGTTTTTCTTTTCGACGGGGACGACTGGTGACAACCATGGCGTTATGCCTTCTACTCGCTCAATAATATCCCTATCCAGCAAGCGTTTAACCTCCTGCTCAACCTTATCGCGTAAGTTAAAGGGTGTACGCCTAATGGGTAATATCTTTGGGATCGTAACCTCTTTGATCTCAATCCTAGCCTGGAAATTATATAACTTTCCCAGCCCATGAAACAATTTGTCATATTCGCTTATCAAATCTTCCAAGCCTGGCTGTACTGAGAAACATACATCCTCACTAAAAGTGATAAAACTGAACACTTTGCTCGCGTTACTACTCAACAAACACGGGTGATTGCCATCTGCCACTACGATAAATCTTACCTTGGGCTTTTGTTTTCTTGCCTCAACTGGTAGAATTACTTCTCCCAGGGGTGGAGTGGGGTCCTTCGACATGTATGCTAAACCTCGTACCTTCGTCGGACGTAGTCTGTACTTTTCTGTCCGTACTCTTTCCCACACTATCTCTGTGATGGTAGAAAATGTTGAACCCGAATCCACAACCAAAGGGCACTGTTTGTTCATTCACTTTAATGTTTACTGATGGTAGTTTTTGTGCATTCATCATAAACAGGTAATCGCTGTGAGATGAATCGCTGTCACTATGCCTGTTGTCCGTAAAACAGTTTGCTTCATTCGGAGTTTTCTTTTTGTCTTTGTATTTTTCCTTATGTTTTTGTTTCACTTTTGGAGAATCGGTTTTCGAATGGCACATATTTTTAAAATGTCCGATTTTATGGCACCTGTGGCATTCTTTTCCCTTCGTGGCTTCAGAATTACTTGCTTTTTGGCCTTTCCAACCACAACGTGTACATTTTGTTTTACTGTGCATGTTGTTGCTGCCTCTCTGTGAGGAAACAGCGTTAGTCAGTTCGACCGTCGTTGAACTTGCTTCCATTTTCTTAGCGTGTTCCTCCGCACTTTCTTGGGCCCGTGCAATTGTAAGCAACGTATCCAGCTTTAGGTCTGACTCTTTCAATAAGCGTCGGCGTAGGCGAGCACTGTTACACTTTACCACTATTTGATCAACAATAGTAGTGTCTTTCCATACTCCAAAATCGCACAGAAGAGCCTGGTATTGTAATCGAATAATAAAATTATCTATCTTCTCACCCGGTTCCTGTGACAAGCTGTGAAACACATGTCTTTCATAGGTGTAGTTTTTTTTTTCCCAAACTTGTCTTTGAATATTTTCAGCAAGTCCTCGTGCGGAATGGTGTTAATGACAGGTATTTCCAAAGTCTTATATGCCCTTCTTATTTCTGCTTCTCTCAAAAACAGCAGCAAATTGTTTTTCGGTTGAGCCATTGTAACGGACGTTGCCGCAGCATAAAATGCAAATTCTTCGGCCCACAAAGCCCATCTGTCGCTTTCATTTTCACCTTTAGAGGAAAAAGGTTGAAGTGCTGGAACGAGCAACTGAGTATTTGACATCTCTCATCGCCAAATGTAATGTCCTTTTACATTAATTATGTGTTTGTGTCAGACACAAGAAATCAAGCGTCTTTACACTCTCGGTTAAGAAGCGCAACTCCCGACTTCGACCGCTTTATTTATATTCGACCGAGCGAGTGCCTCTCATTCACTTACAAACAAAGGGGAGAGAGAGCCATGGGAAGGAGGCTCATGTTAACATAAACAATGATACTACAAGACCTAATGGCCGCATGGTGTGATCATCGAAGTCGATCTCGTTGCTTTTTGTAAGTTCGAAGATCCCTAGATGGAAAATTGACACAGTGGCACTGCAAAGTATAACTTTGACAATAAAATAACTGACTTTGTCACAGAATAATGCACTTTTGAGTATAAGCTGGATCTTAGTAAGGTTTATTAAGCAACTAAAGTATTATTTCTAGTAGGAGACTATTTAGGCTACTAATTTTGACTTTTTTTAGTCTACTAAAGCAGCTATTTTCAACATATACCGTATTTTTGCCCGAAAATAGGCCGCACTTTTTTTCAAAATTTTATTCCTCCAAAATTGAAGTGCGGCCTATAATCGTAGCCTAAGAAATTTCATCCAGTTAGAGGCCCTATTGAGTACAACTAATTACTGGTAGGTTCTTGAGAGTACAGCTCACCTGTATATCGTCAAAATACAGCCCAAACATCGCAAAGTAAATCAAGAATTAAATAATTAAAAATTCACACTACTTTTAATGAAAAATTGAAAAATAAAAATAAAATGAAAAAATAAAAATAAAAGT
>JAHWFO010051073.1:0-24570 GCA_023313115.1 Rhysida immarginata | reverse complement strand
ACCCGAACCTGCACAACGTGCATGGGTGCCCTCATGTACCCATCTATGAATCACCTCTTACTCATGAATCACCTCTTCGTCATCCTCAAAATGTCCTCCACGAATGGCCCAAACAAGTGAAAGGCTGAGGGCGCTAGGTCAGGGCTGTAGGGTGGATGATGGGGTAACACTGTCCAACCCTGTTTCGTCATGTGTTCCAACGTCCTCAACCTGGTGTGAGGGCGAGCGTTATCGTGTTGAAGCAAACAATCAGCTGGGTTATTATGGCATCCAAGTCGCTGGAAGCGCTTCTTGAGTTTGGTTAATGTGTTCACATATGCTTCGGAATTAATGGTGCATCACGTCAATGAGTATCCCAAAACACAATGATCATGACTTTACCAGCAGAAACAATTGCTTTTCTTCTGTGGGGAGTGCGGATGACGCCATTCCATCGATTGTCGTTTTGTTTTGGGCTCAAAATTGTGCATCCAGGTTTCATCAGCTGTCACAATCCGGGACGAGAAGGATTCAAAAAGTTGCAGCAACTCAGAAGAAAAGCAGAGCACGGATGATTTCACCCACACTTCCTTTGCTGATTGACAGCTCCAGCGCCAACTGCCGAGTCGTTCCGCGTCGGTCCTGACGAATGAGCGCAGCTGCACGCTGCATCTCATCAAGTGTGACACCCGAGGATGGCCGCCCCGACCGCGGCAAATCTTGGAGCTCCGCTTTGTGATGGCCTCACCCTCTGTGCCCGCGACTAACCGTACTTCTGTCGACTGCTGATGCTCCATAAACTGCGCAGTAAATATGTTTGTGAACGTTTCAAACAGTTTCTTGCTCCTTAGTGAGAAATTCAATGACGACACGCTGCTTGTAACGTACATCACTTACAGACGCCATGTTGTTGCATTGCTGCACGTACGCTATCTGTCGGAAGAAACGGAAACTTTGGCAGCACAATCCGAAAACATCAAAGAATACATATCTCAAGTTTCGCATTCGGATCATTGTTGGGGACGGAGAAAGAAATTGTGGTGCATTACTTTCTGGGCTACCCTTGTGGATATCTCCAAATTATCAGTGTCAAATGCGATGCGTTACTTTATACTAACTTTATAAATTTACGGGATACGCTGCTAATGTTTGCATTTCAGAGTGGCACTAACTGTCTTCACTCCATGAACCTCAAGAGTACTCGAAAAAAAAAAATGCAAAAGATTTGGTTGGCTTCTGAACAAAAGTTCAATAATTTTTCTATATTATCATTACCTGTTCTTTCGTTACCTCTGTCAAATGCTTCCGTTTAAAGACTTTTTTCCCAAATCGCTATTGTCAAGGATAAATTCCGGAATCGGTTACTAGTTAAAAATACGGAAAACATTACGTATCAGATATGGTTTAAAGCTCAGAGGAGAGACTTGTGTTACTTTCAAACCATTACAGGCAATGCTTGATATGTTATATTCAAATATGTATCTTGTATCGGATTCCGGTATGGGTTACTGTAGTGAAGAGTCAGTATAGATGTCTCTCTCTCTATATATAACGAAGGAAGTTTGTTTGTGGGTGGATTTGTGGTGTTGTTTCTTATATAAACCCACAGTTTTAATCCGATCTTGTTGAAATTGGCACACTTGACCTTCATAGCATGAGGAAGGTCACTGCCTACGTCAGATTTCGAAAATATAAAAGTTATCGATAATAATAAATCGACCTTCATTAGGATGGCAAGGCAGATTAATGATAAAGACCTTAATAAGGCTTTAGTAAGCCTTATCCTGTGTAGACCTTCATTTGTGAAGGCCTTTTACGTTTTTGTACAGAGGCGGGTTCTTTATCATAGCTGGATTTGCTAGCCGGCTGGTACAGACACCCAAAAATGACGTCACGGGATGGAAAATCAAGTAGAACGCTCAGATGAAACAATGATATGACTTCATCACCTGGTGCCAATGTCAGCCGGCTGACAAAGCCGCTAAGATAAAGAACCGGCCCCAGACCTTCATTTGGGAGGCTAACGTATTTTTTTGGTTGGTAAGGCTTATTTTGTGTAGACCTTTATTTGTGAAAGCCTTTTACGTTTTTGTACAGACCTGAGGCGGGTTCTTTATCTTAGCGGCTTCGTCAGTCGGCTGACATTGACACAGGGTGATGACGTCATATCATTGTTTCAGCCTGGCGTTCTTCTGATTTTCCATCCGATGACGCCATTATTGGGTGCCTACACCAGCCGGCTAATAAATCAGGCTAAGATAAAGAACCCGCCTGTTCATTTGGGAGGCTGACGTATTTATTGGTTGGTAAGGCTTATTCTGTGTACACCTTCATTTGTGAAGACCTTTTACGTTTTTGTACAGACCTTCATTTGGGAAGGCTTGTTTTTAGTGACACTTTATGGGAAGCATTTCTTGATTTGGCTGCGTTCTGTAAACAGTAAGTAGTTGAGCTTACTGAGGATCCATTTGGCGATCCCAGGTGGTAATGGATATACAACCTCAGTTCGCATTTTCACATTGAGGTGAATGTTTTAGGTGGTGATTTAGTCACCAAAAAGCTACAGTAGTTTAGCCCTTTTGATCTTTAAGCCTGGTGTTTTGTATGCCTCACTTACTGTTTGTTATCAGAATTTTAAGCGTTGCACTTTTGTGGTTTAAGGGGAGTTCACTGGTATTTTGTTTCTTTTTGGAACGCCTAGCAACCTGTTTATTGTAGTTGAGGATATTTTATACGAGGGTTGTACCAAAAGTAAGGTTCCCAATGAGCTACAGCCTCGAGGGAAGGTGCTAGGCTAAATCCGACAACAGTGCCGTGCGCAGTGGTTCCCGCACTCTCGAGCCCGCTCAGTGTTCGCTTGGCAGCCGTCAGAGATGGAAGTGTTGATCGCCGCTCCCGCCAAGTGCGAGGTTCGAGCAGTAATCCGGTTTCTCCACGCAAGGAAGTTACCGCCCGTGGAGATTCATCGGCAACTGACTGAGGTTTATGGTGAAAAGTGCATGTCCGTTCAGCACGTCCGAAAATGGTGCAGGGCTTTTGCTGAGGGTCGCACGGAAGTTCACGATGAAGAACGGAGTGGAAGACCGCCGGTTTCGGATTCGATTGCCCAGAAGATCAACAGTGAGCTGCTGAAAGATCGGAGGGTCACTGTCCGTGAACTTGTTGAACGCATTCCTGAAGCTTCCCACGGCACAATTGAAAGAACGGATTGGCGGGAGACTTCTTCGACTTAGGAATACAAAAGCTGGAGCACCGTCTTCACCGAAAAAAATGGAGACTATGTTGAAAAATAGACAACAGTGTAAGCTTTTCAACGATGTATAAATTAATAACAATAAACAATGTTTTCTACTTGTAAAAAATATGGGAACCTTACTTTTGGTACAACCCTCGTAGTTAACCTTGTTCTTATTTTATTATCTTGGGTGTGTAGGATTTTCGGGAACGTTTAATATCCACATTTAGAATTTAGAAATTTTATTTAGGTTGATTGATTTATTCGCGTTCACAGTTGTTTATTAAAATCCGATTTTAGAATTTTGGAAACATTTTAAGCAGAATTTAGCCTGGTAAAGAATTAAATAATAAATAATATTTCAAATATTTTTCTCTGCCCGATTTTAAGAAGCCCTTATTCTGTGTCAAAATTGAAGTTGTCAGCTAGGGAAAAGTTGAGTATTCCATTTACACCTTATAATGTTAGATTGTTTGACTCTTGTTCAAGGACCCAAGGGTATTAGCAAAGTTAGAAAAATTGTTTGGATCGAATTCGAGACAGGATGTTGGAAGGGAGAATGATTTAGAGACAAACAAACAAACAAACAAACAAACAAGGAACCTTGATGTGCAAAGACAGCCAAATGTGAACAAATTGTCACGTGGGTGAAGAAGTTCGGGCATGAAAGTAGTTACAAAGGGCGTTTCCAATCTTTCTTTTAATGGGTGACCAGCGTTTCTGAACGTTTGATTGGCTATCGAAATTAGATCTGTCTTGTCAGTAATTCTAAGTGAGAAAGACGACATTAGTAGAAGTTTAACTTTCCAGGTAGCCGGGTGTGCGGCGTCGCTACTCAAATTTTTAGATTAATTCGTTATTCATCTTGTGTATCTAAATGATCCCAGTTGACAAATTCTAAATTTTAGTCTTATTGCAATTTTCAGGTCTAGTATTTATAAGTATGTTCACACCCAAGTTTATCTTTGAATTTCGCTCGAGTCGAGGATTTTTAACGAGTTCCACCTAGCAGAGAACCTGCTCTATCAATTTTCATAGTTCGTAATTTGTCAGTGTTAGTTCGAGAACGCCTAACAAGCCCCGAAAGGTACACAGTTTCATCGTTCGATCAAAAACCCGTCCGGACTATCTTCAAGTCACATCGCTGGACGAGACTACCCCCTCCAGACGATCCAGAAGGAGCCCAGAGCGAGGGCGAGCCCAAATCGGACAGATTGAGAAGACATAATCATTCCATGTCTCAGTGGCCATTATTCTCTTATATCTATTTAGATTTTCATGCATAATTGGGAACGGAACATTTAACTCAATTACGTAGTGGGAAGGACAGATTCCACTTTTAATTGGAGCATTAAGCTTATTCTTAAGGGCGCTCCACACTCTCGCGAGAATTTCGGCCTTGAATGTTGCCGAGAACTGTAGTGTTGCCGCCTGTTCTCACGTGCGCATCTCCTTTGTCTCGGGCAAAAAAACCGACAAAAATCGGAGAACCCGCGAGAACGAGAAGAGAAGCAGGCGAGAGCCCGAGAATCAGCTCCACATTCACCCTTCCTCCCTGTGTTGTTCTCGCGAGAGTGTGGAGCGGCCTTTAGGAAAGCTTTTCTTTATACTCTCCCTTAATTCTTAATTGAATTCAGACAGACTAGTTGGCAATTGTCAGTTAAGTCTTAGAAACAATTCCTTCTTCATTAACGCCAAAGGTTTAATTAAGTGATTCCATCATTACTTATTAATTCTGTTCAGTCATTCAAGTTGGACATAACGCTTTTATTCATATTCGATTTACACTTTTAGAGTAAGACACACGCACACACCATTTTAGTCTATAATCACAGTTATTCTAAATTTTACTGTCGAGATCTTGAAATTGATGTGTTAATTATTATACAGAACCCTAATTGATTACCAAAGTATTACTTTGAAATTATGTTTCATATTCGCTGATATACCGTTATCTTTATGGATAACATGGATATCTGACCAGACTTTTTGGACACCCTGAATAAAGAAGAATGTTTATGGGTTTGGTGGTGTGTATTTAATACAAATGTACAGTATTATTCCGATCTTGATGAAACTTTGCACACTTCATCTTCAAACAATGAGGAAGATCACTGTCTACCTCAGATTTCGAAAAAACAATAATTCTCGATAATAAATCGATATCCTTAATGCAAAGGAGGCCATATTACGAGGCTGAGCCAAATGAAAACCGCTGGAGAAAATCGAAAAGCGCTCCCATTGCGATCAGACCCGGTAAACATGCGCGTGGACTATCCCACCATCAATTGCCGTTGGTCCCGCGTAACCCAGTGGCGCCATACGGTCTTTTCCAATATGGTGGCCCCTCTGTTGGAAATCATCAAAGAAGAGCAGCGTGGAGTTATTCGTTTCCTACAATGAAGGCACGAATCCAATAGAAATTCATCGACGAATGTTGGCACAGTACGGTGCTGCGTGTGCATCGCAGATTAAGGTATACGAATGGTGTAAGAAATTCATCAAGGGCACAACAAGTTTGGCGGACGCACCAAGACCAGGCTAGGCACATCGTCTCGTGACAGCCGGGGCGATTGCAGCAGCAGAGATGACGACTCTGGAGGATAGACAGTTCACCATCGATGACACTGCAATAGCATTCCAGGTTAGTCAGTCATTGCTCTGCTTAGCATATTGTCCATGATGAGCTGACATACAGGAAAGTAGCTGCAAGATGGGTCCCTCGTCGGCTGACGCCCGAAATGAAGAACTCGAGTTGATACCTATCAGGAGCTGCTGCGCCACTACGAACTTGATGGTGGCACCTTTTTGGAGAGGATTGTGAGAGGAGACACCAAAGCTGAAAAAGTTCCGCAGCCAACCATACGCAGGAAAAGTGATGCTGACCTTGTTTTGAGACCACAACGGTCCCATAGTGGAACATTACATGGATAAGGGCAAGACGGTGACCAGTGCCGCCTACTGTGAATTGGTGCGTGACATTCTGAAATCTGCTATACTCACCAAGCGCCGCGGACTCCACTCGATCTCCAGCATGACAACGCGCGCCATCATATGGCTCTTGCGACCGTCGCGACTATCCAGGACTTGCGTCTGGAGTGCCTCCTCCATCTCCTAATCTCTCGACCTCGCGCCCTCCGACTTACACATTATTGGCTCACAAGTTTCCGACCGAAACGGAGGTGAAACAGGCGGTGCATGAGTGGCTGCATGCACAGCCAAAAGATTTTTCTTCCCGAGGTATCCATGAACTCCCGACTCGGTGAAGGAAATCCATCGAAAAAGCAGAGGGACTACATTGAAAAACCGTGTACTTGCTCTGTAATAAAGGAGCTGTTAAAAAATATTTTCAGTTTTCATTTGCCTGACCCTCGTAACTAGTATTAAAGCCCGTCATACGACAGTGCCACAACAAGAGAATCCGTAAACTCAATTCTTAATTAGAAAATTTCGTCTGTATTAGGACTGTGATAATTGACAGGAGAGGCAATAGTAAATAAGTCGCTGTCAATATGAAAGCGAGACTGTCACAATAACTGGAAAATGTTAAGATATTTAATTTTCAGATCTGCTTATCCGTTAAGGGCCCAGGGACAGTACTCAGGGATTTTCTTCTATCAGGCGCATGTCCTCAATGAAAATACCCAAGCGACCCGAAACCAGTTGCTCTATGTAGTCTAGCCATCCAGTTCTAGGTCGACCTTTGGTCTCCTGTCCTATGTGACGACCGACTTGAAAAATAGCAACGCCCTAAGAAGACAGCTTGCGGTATTCACACATGTGACCACACAAATGCAACTGGGCCCTCTCAAGGCATCAGACAACTTGCTGCACCAATCCGAAAAGTTGGGCCCACTCTGTCCCGGATAATGGCCGCGACCCGTCGTGGAAGACAGTCGTACCAGTTCCCGCAACACATGCCGCCTCCACTGCACTCCATAACGATGTTGCATCTATCAGTTGTGTTGATGATGACCAGACAGATCATACCATGACGTCACACAAATGTTCTATGGGATTGCAATCTGGGGAACGTGGAGGCCAAATCATTGTCGTCAAGTCGGTAGCATGTTCTTCCAGCCGTGTCATAAGGGCCTTGTGTGGAAGCGCATTATCTTGCTGAAAGATGCCGTCGCCCGCGGGGTAAAAACAGTTCATGAAGGGGTCCAGGTGGTCCCCCAAGCAGATCGATGTAGGAAATAGCACGCAGAGTGGATGTCTGATGCACCAATGGACCAATTGCATGCCACGAGAAAATACCCCAGACCAGTATGGAGCCTCCACCTGCCTGAGTGGTCCCCAGACCGTGACCACCGAGAGAGAAGGCCTCCGCAATGAAACTGAATACATTGTTGCATCACATAGGTAGTGCATTGTTATTCGTATTTCTACCAATAATAAGCCCTGAATTTGCACTATCTATGATGATGTAACAATGTATTCAGTTTCATTGCGGAGGCCTTCTCTCTCGGTGGTCACGGCCAGACACGGACATGGCCGTCGGCCCGAAACAGCTGAAACCATGACTCGTAGGACAAGGCAACCGTTCGCGGTCCAATGTCGATGTTGGTTGGCTCAGGCTACGCATTGCCTACTCCGAAAGCCTGCAGCTGCAAGGTTCGCCGAATTGTGGTCACGGACACAGTTGTGGGACGTCCCTGGTTGTACCGCAGGGTGATTTGGCCCGTTGTCGCCCTTTGGTCAGCAGTTGCAAGCCGGGTGACCCGGCGAACACCTCTGGCATCGGCCCGTCCGCTGTCCGAATTGGCTTGTGATTCTTTGGGTGTACTCTGGATAGCCCCTTGCATTGGTTGTGCGGGAAAATTGCAGGGTGTTGACTCCATCTGATAGTGAGGCACCTATCCGTCTGGCACCAACTATCATCCCCCGTTCAAATGCGGATAGCTCTCGGCGTGCTACTATTTCTGCAGCTAGTTTTGCTTACAATGATTGTGTGACATCAAGGAACCCTGTGCACCTGCATTTCGAGAATGGAAGCAGCGGGATCTGTCATTACGGACAGGGAACCTGATTAGAGGGGTTTGTTATAATTTTTGGCGAGTGAGTGTATAACATCTATCTAAACACAAGGGGCGTTCAAATTTGACCTGGGCTTTATTTTTTGTAAATTCCATTGTTGTAAAAATCTAAAGTTTCATTGTTAGGGTGGCAACTAACGCCTGTCATGCAAATGCAGCAGCACTCATCCGGTTGCATGACAACCAATTATTTGGTTAAACAAAATGGTGGACCAAAGTGGAACAATGAATCATCATCAATTTTATCCACAACGAAGGTGTGAAAGCATCTGGCATTCATCAGAGATTCAAAGACAGTTCACTGAGTCATGTTTGTCCCGGTCATCCGTCTTTGCTTGGTGCCAAAAGTTTGAAGGAGAGCGAGAATCCACCAGGCAAGGCCAGCAACTGCTGTCCATGATGGGCGTCAAATGAGCAGATAGTATGGAGACCATCATCCAGGATAAGCTGAAATTCAACAAGATCTCTGCCTTATGGGTCCCTAAGCAACTCTCCGAGGATCACAAAACCACCCGGGGAGAAATTTGTTCCATGCTGCTGCAGCGATAGGACAGAGAAAGAGACAGCTTCGTAAGGCGTGTTGTGACCACCGACGAGACATGGATTCATCACTATACTACTCCTGAAAGCAAGCGTGCGACCCAAGAAATTCAAGAGGACATTATCGGCAACGAAAGTGATGGAGACTGTATTTTGGGACATTAAGCTTATCGTTCAAGTTGATTTTCTGGAAGAACGTCGAACCCTAAATGCACCTAATACAGTTACATTTTGAGGACGTCTCTGAAGCCGGCACTACGGAAAAAGCGACCAGGACTTCTTACCAGTGGTGTTTGTTTTCTGCAAGACAATGCCAGACCACACGCAGCCAAACTGACTATGGATACACTGCGGAACTCAAATAGGGCATCTTACCACATCCTTCACACAGCCCGGATCTCTGCCTTTGCGTCTTTCACCTTTTTTGACCTTTGAAAGAGTTGTTGGGAGGACAGTGGCTCGACTCCAATGAGGAAGTAAAAAACTTTGTCCTGAAGTGGTTTAGACATGAGCCTGGTAATTTCTACAGAACCGGTCTCCAGATGCTTTCAGAAAGCTGGAAAAATTATGTAGAGAAACAGGGAGAGTTTTTTGAGAAATAATTGGCGGGTGTGGTTTCCTGTTTTTATAAAAAATAAACCATTAAGAGATGACATAACCAAGCTAAACTAAACCATTTCCGGAACCATATTTTTCAAACGCCCTATGTTAACATTTCAAGTGTCTAATGGACCATACTATTACACCACGTAACTTTGAACCAATTTGGATTATCATTAATTTAAAAGAACCCTTGCGAGACCAAATTTGCGGTCTCTATAACGCCGTCCTGAAATGACCATAGCAGATGAAAAGGACGTTAATACCAAACAAACCAAACAAAACCAAAGTTCCAATGAACCACACATGTTCCACAAAAACCAGGTACCTTGGAACCAGTTTCGACTATCTTTAATTTTAAGTTATATACGTTCATAACATATCATTCCAAGTTGTTTGATTAGCCTCGGTGGCTCAGTGGTTGCGTTATCGCCTCAGATGCCCGTGTACGCGGGTTCGATCCTGGCCGAGGACGACGAAGATTTTTCAGGGGGATATCCTGAGATCACGCACTTCCTTCGGAAGGGAAGTAAAACCGTTGGTCCCGTGTACTCGTTTGCCGGCTGCACGTTAAAGAACCCTTGCGAGGCAAAATTTGCGGCCCTTATAACGCCGTCCTGAAATGACCATAGCAGTTGAAAAGGACGTTAATACCAAACAAACCAAACCAATTTCGACAATCATTAATTTTACGTTATATTCATTCATGATACATCATTCCAAGTTGTTTGATATATTTCATGTCATATATTATCATTGAAAGTTTCAATGAACCAAGATGGTTCCAGTAAACCAGGTGCCTTTGAACCACTTTCGACTATCAATAATTTTACATTATACACATTCATGATGCATCATCCCAATTTGTTTGCTGTATTACATGCCATATCTTATCAATGAAAATTTTTGAGGGTGTCATAAGGGTACCATTAGAGCACGTGCCATTGTTTCGATTACAACCATTTTCAAAACGTTTCATTTCCGGAACCATATTTATCAATTGGCGAAAATATTAGTTTATATCCGTTTCTATCTCGTCATTGCGATCTGTTTGATATATTACTTAATATATCTCTCCATTGAAAATTGCTAGGTGGGGTCGTGAAGATACCATTTGTGCACGTGCTATTGAACCGATTTAGATAATATCTGGGATTGGTTCTTGCCATGAACCATATTCATCGACTGACAAAAACAGATTTTGAAAATATTTCATAGCCTCGGAGGAGTTAGAGTTACGCGTTTCCCCACACTGATAGCATAAAGCACCTTTCGGTACTTAATAAAGTCCAGATCAAATTTGAACGCCATTCGGATATGAGAAATTTTAGTTAGAACGCCTCCTGATTGCCGAATTATCTCTTCCGCATTTTCTAATTGTAATCATGTGCTTGAGTTTATGGGTGACTCACTTCAAGAAAATTTTGTGAAAAGTATAAATGTGCCCCGAGATAACAATACTAAGTTATAATTAATGAGGATTCATTAGATCTTAGACTGAAACAACTGTCACTGATACTACACTGATAATTTTTTTTAATATTTCTGAGAAATCGAAGTGATGTAGTAGTTAAGAGTAGCAATGACTTTTTAAACACTTCTCTACTCAGAAAATGCTTATCTCCATTATTTATTCGACTACCTTGCTTGAAAATTATTTTCTTATCTTTTTGCTTGAGTGTCTGTTTTTTTTATTTTCCATACCTAGACATAATCTATATATTTAGAAACAAAATTTATAGATTCTATCTTCAACAGTTTCAAATTTACAGTTTAAAAATACTAAAACAGACCCTCACGTTCATATGGCATCGCGGAAGAAAATATTTTTTATAAAATCAACGAATCAGGGGTTCTCAATGAAAATTTTTGTGATATTTGAGGAATATGCTTCTCACAAATCTGCGTAAAATTTACCATAAAATATTTATTAGAGAATTTTATAAAAATAAAATAAAATGTTTCAAAAGTTTGAGTATTTTCTCGCATTCTTCCTATCATATCGCGGAAGAAAATATTTTTTTATAAAATCAACAAATCAGAATATCTCAATTAAAATTTTGCGTTAAAAGTTTGCGTTGGTTCTATAAAAAATTGCGTTAAAAGTTTGAGTACTAAAACGATTTCTCGCATTCATCTATTTTTTTTTTTACAAACTAAAATATCGCGGAAATTTTTTTTTTTTTATAAAATCAGCGAATCAGACTTCCTCAATGAAAACTTAATGGTTCTTAAGGAATTTACTTCTTATATATCTGCGTAATACTTATAATAAACCATTTATTAAAAAAAATAAAATGCTTTAAAAGTTTGAATACTAAAACGATTTCTGGCATCGCAGAAGAAAATATTTTTTATAAAATCAGAGAATTCGACTTTCTCAATGAAAGTTTTTTGTGATACTTAAAGACCATTCTTCTAATTTTTCGGTATAATATTTTCTATAACGCATTTATTATAGAATTTTATAAAAATAATAAAATGTCTTTAAAAGTTTGAGTACTAAACCGATTTCTCGCATTGATTCTATGATATTCGCGGAAGAAAATATTTTTTATAAAATCAATGAATGAGACTATCTCAATGATAATTTTTGTGATATTTAAGGAACATGCTTCTAATATATACGTGTAATACATATTAGAAAACATTTTTTATACAATTTTATAATAAAAAAAATAAAAGCGTTAAAAGTTGAGTACTAAAACGATTTTTTGCATTCGCCTTATGACATCGCGGAAGAAATTATTTTTTATAAAATCAGCGAATGAGACTTTTTCAATAAATATTTTTGTGATACTTGAGGAACATGCTTTTAATATACAGGTATTGGACATTGAAATTGAAACACCTTCGCAAATAGCACTGGATACCCGCAGGGCTGAATAGAACCTTCTGCTAGGTAATTGATCGTATGCATATCAATGAATCACGTGTCAGAGTTCTTGGTAGTCACCCCAGTAGAAAAGTTCGATAGTAAGCTTCAAATTGTCTGTGCAGAGCGCTATAATGGGAGACATATCCGACTTCAAAAGAGGGCAGATTGTTGGCGCGCGTCTAGCAGGTGCATCTGTGTCCAAAACTGCCACACTTTGTGATGTCTCACGTGCTACAGTATCCAGGGTGATGTGTGGATATGAACAGGAAGGACGAACCACGTCCAGGAGAAGCAACTGCTGGGGAAAACGGAAGTTGTCGGAAAGAGACGTCAGGACATTGACCAGGATTGTTGCACGAAAGCGGAAATGAATACACACCTCCAGGAACCTGTGTGCACGAAGACAATCCGTCGTTACCTGCATAAATCCAACATCCATGGCAGGGTTGCTATACCGA
Organism: Rhysida immarginata; assembly: GCA_023313115.1. Classification (NCBI taxonomy): domain Eukaryota; kingdom Metazoa; phylum Arthropoda; class Chilopoda; order Scolopendromorpha; family Scolopendridae; genus Rhysida; species Rhysida immarginata. The sequence continues at coordinate 11,841 of JAHWFO010051073.1, read as the reverse complement.
AGCCTTTCATCAGTAGTACAAATGCCTCCAAGCGGGTTCAGTGGTGCCGGACGCATAAAACCTGGACGTTGGATGACCTCAAACGCGTCATATTCTCGGATGAGTCCAGCTACACTGTCTTCCAAACAACAGGGAGGGTATTTGTCTGGAGGAGCCCCTCTGATGCCTACAACCCAGACTGCTTGGCACCCACAGTCAAACACGGGGGTGGATCAGTAATGGTTTGGGGTGCAAACTGTGCAGGACCTCTACCGATCCTTCTCAAAATGTGTTGCTGCTGTGCTGGCTGCCCACGGTGCCCCAACACCTTATTAAATAAAGATTTTGGATTTCTACCAGGTGTTTCAGTTTCAATGTCCAATACCTGTATTTGCATAATATTTACTATAAAGCATTTATCATAAAATTAAAAAAAAAAACATGCGTTAAAATTTTGAGCACTGCGATACTAACAAAAAAATGAAAAAATGAAAAAAAATTTCATTGAGAAAGTCTGATTCGCTGAGTTTTTGAAAAACATTTTCTTCCGCAAACAAGAAGATAAAGTTCCGGGCAACGTCGGGTTATCAGCTAGTAACAAATATTATGAGGTATATTAGAAAAATGTTCCTATGTACAACAAAAATTTTCATTAATATAAAAAAATAATTTTTTTTCACTATGTCATATGATTAATGTAAGAAATCACTTCAGCACTCAAGTTTTGTCGCGTTTAATCATTTTTTATAAAAATTTAAATTAAATTCTTATCAGTAATTATAAAACCTATATATTAGAAATATCTTCCTCAAGTGTCACAAAAATTTTCATGGCATAGTCTGATTCCCTGATTTTATAGAAAAATATTTTCTTCCGCGTTATCATAGATCAATGCAAGAAATCGTTTTAGTACCCAAATTTTTAACGCAATTTATTATTTTTTTATAAAATTCTATAATAAATATTTTCTAGTATGTATTAAATAAGTATACAAGAAGCACGTTCTTTAAGTATCACAAAAATTTTCATTGAGATAGTTGGATTTGCTGATTTAAAACAAAATATTTTCTTCCGCGAAGTCATAGGATGAATGCTAGAAACCGCTTTAACTAAGCTTATAATTCCTATTTCAATTTCAAAGGAAAACGCGGGAAATCCTGTAAGGAAATAACCGACTCAAATTTCCGTTAAGTTTATCACGTTTTGAATGCAGATATGGTTATCATAATAGCGATAACACTTTTTTATAATGAGACTGGTGTTTGATAAGACAAAGAAAAGGCTGCTCTTTTTTTTCTTGCTTTAATTTTCAGTTGTATTTTCTCAATCCTTTGAAGAATCATCATCTCAGGTACAGGTGAGCAAATGAGATTCGTCAAGTGCTTTTTTTGTAAGTGATATTAGCAGTTCAGCAATGTGTAATTTGAAAATCTTTAATGGCCATATTATCCACCTCGGGTTATACCGTAATATGCGACTCTCGTTATGTAATAGAGAAATGTTCAAATACTATTTCTCGTCCTAATCCTAATCTTAGCTCTTAGAACAAACCGAGATGGTGTATACGGCCATTGTCGTGTCATGGGGATTCACAGGATCAGTTCTCTTTTCAAAAACATAACGACACCTTTTCTTTTCACGCTTTATCTCTTGCTTCTGGAGCGGTGCTATCTAAATTGTGACGTACAACACGTCTATGTTTCGATACTGGGATGCCACGTTTAAATCGTGAATGTTACAAAAAGTGTTGATCACGAAAACTTTAATAACATGAAAACTATTAATGGTAGAAGCATGAACGATAATGCATTCGATAGAGTATAAAACAAAGCATGTGCTAGACCTTCACTGGCTTCTTGCTGACGTCATCGGCTGATGCAATCGCAGTGCGAATTCGAATCAGAAATGCAGCTCCGTGGCGCATATTAATTTAGTCAAGCTCCGGCTCCCTTTGGGCTAGCACCACGTTTGAAGTGTCATTTGTTTTATTTAAAATAACTTAATATTAAATCTCAAATCTAACCGACCTCTTTCTAGCTATGCACTTCACATCAGACACGAGATTATTATTGTTGTTTGGGGAAACCAAAACCAAAGTCAAGTCCCAGAAGCGGATCCAAGAGAGGACCAAGCCCAAGGGACTCAAAAGCAAGGAAGGGAAAAATTACGCGCTCGTGGGAGTACTGATGTTTGGGTGTAGGAATTTTCTTACTATATGGCATGTGTTTAGGATTGTGGCTTTCTGGGATTCAGGGTTTAAATTTAGTGTCGACAGGTATTTGTGTAGTGAGTGTGGGCTATTAATCCCAGTGGCAGAAAGAACGACAGGAACAATGGCGTTAACTCTGTTAACTCCCCAATGGCGTTTTATTTCGTGTGCAAGATCCTTATATTTAGTGATTTTTGTCAGTGTATATCTTTTGTAAATTGTGTAGGTCACTTTGTTTTGCTTATCTACTAGTCTAATGTGCTTTGGAGAAGCATAAAATAACTTCCTTCTTGGTGTACTTTTAAAAGAAAATAAGACTTATTTTTAAATTCGGACAGTCTATTGGATGATATTCTATAACATGAGAGAAAATTTGTATTATGGAATTACTTATAAATTCTAAAGAATATTTGCCTGAGCTTATAAACGTTGTCTTCTTAAACATGTTTTAAATAGTGTATTGTGAAATTTAATGTTTATACATATTTGCTTTATCTTAACAAGAAATTAAGCCTCCCGAGGAAGGTATAGGAAAGTAGCGAAAGCCCTGAGTTCATCTATTTTTTTATTCCTTCATCTGCACTTTTTTTTTTATTCCTTCATCCCCCATTTTTTTAAATCAAAAATTGATTTTCTCGAACCTTGTATTTAGAAAATAAAGAACCCTATCTTCTTTCCTTTCTCATCATTTTCGATCGAATGATATATGACACACCAAATGTTGCCATAGTTCTAATGACCAAGTGATTGCCACTCCCATAACTCCGATCCTATTGGGAGAATTTGGCCCAAACTTTACAGTAATGTTGATCTTGCTTAGAGGAAGCTGCATATCAAATTTCACTCCTTTACATGCATATTGCAGGAATGTTATGGGTGTTCTGCACGCTGTTCAGATTCAAAGGTATGTATTTTCTATCAGCCATGCAGACCGCTTTGTGTAATGGTGATGTGTGTTGTTTAGAGTAAAAGATTTCTCTGAGTGACTGAGTGTTTCTGGTGTAGATCTATTATATTAGGTTAAGGCTGGCTGAGTCTTTCATATGTTATTTCCTTTTAAGTCCCTCAAGTTCTGTGTGTCCACTGTATGACTCCAAACGAATAGGAGAGTATTGGGGTGGCATAAGTATTGATAGCCTTGATTAAATTTCTGATATTTAAATGTATTTTAAGTACTGCCTCTAGCCTATGAAGATATTGTTTAGTTAGTGTATTCTTTATGTGTTTGTTGGCAGAAGTAACTGGTGCATTTGTGTTATTATTCTTATTATTATTATTATTACATCTGTGACATCGATGGATGTAGTTGGTGTTAGGCTGTCTTCTAGTGGGAAGCATGACCGGTTGAATCATCATGGTAATAGTTTAAATATCTGGTCCGTTTACATCCCGCCGTTGATTTCTAATAACATGTATCAGTTATTCCTTGACGAGTTGGCTGAATTTGCTATTACTCTGCCGGGTGTTAACATTATTACCGGAATTCCAATAATATTAATGCTACTAGGCGTAGACTGACGGACGTCTGGGCAGCCGAACTTGGGATCAGTAATTATAATAAAATTAAAAACTCTTATGGCGACACCCTTGGTAAGATATACGCCTCTAAATACAGTATATAGTGGTTAAACGTGCCCCGTCAGTGATTGATCTTGAAGATAAATTCCATCCGCCTTTAGCGATCGTCTGTGATTTTGAGCGCTCGCAGTTTACACCACATTTCTGCTCTTCTCGGCGCGATTTTAAGAAGGCCAATTTTTTGAATTTATTTAAAGATCTCTCGTTATCAGACTGGTCCGTTCTTAATGACTCCCAGTCTGTTGAACAGATCTGGGATATTATAACGGATCGATTTGCTGCAGCTATCATCAAAAATGTTAATGCTTTAATTAACTCTTCTAAGGCCAAGTTTAAGAAGCCAAAGTTTCCGATTTGGACCTCTAATAACACAATCCAACTTTGGAAACTGAAACAAGTGAAACAGACTTTTTAAATAATCTAAGGATTTGAGGATGATCTCGCGTTTCAGAAGGTCAGGAAGAATTTTAAGACTGCATATAATAATGATTTTGCTGATTATTATCAGTCGGTGGAGAAAGATTTAAATTCGCAGGGTCGCCCGTTTTGGAACACCGCAAATGAATTACTTGGTAAAAGGCGTTCTGCCCAATCTTGGTCTAACCACTTCTCAGCAGAGGAGATAGCATCTTATTTTGAACAAACTATGGGGAACGACGGTGTTTTGTCTTTTCCTGACCAGCGAGTCTCATCGTTTTGGGATCAGCTTCAAGGTAAACTTTCTTTACCACCTATTTCCTCCACCGAAATCTTTCTTTTGGCTAAACGAATTACTGCGTCTAAGATTGTCCACCGTAATGGCATACCCGATTTTGTATTCAAGGGCTGCTTATCAGCCATTTTACAGCCTCTTGCGGTATTATTTAATGCTTCTTTGGCTTCCGGCGTATATCCAAGCGACTGCAAGATTGTTAACATCGTTCCTATTCCTAAGTCAGCACGGCCCCGTCTACTGATTACGATTCTTCCTTACCCTGCTAAAATTCTTGAAACATATGTTGTTAACCATCTCGCCTCCTTCGTTGATCTTAATCTGGCATGTTTGCTGCATTATTTGGTTCCTTATATCGACCAAAGGTTGCAGGTAGACATCCTATACCTGGACTTTAGCAAGGCCTTCGATAGCGTTAACATCCGGGTGTTGCTTCATAAATTGGTTAAAGTTGGCCTTGCGGATAAAGTGAGAAACTGGTTCACTTCACTTCTTAGCGGGCGTAGTTTTAACATCAAGGACTCGAATGGTAGTTATGCTACCGGTAGAATTCACAGCGGTGTCCCTCAAGGTTCTCCTTTGGGCCCGGTGCTTTTTAACATCTTTATTACTGATTTGGCATTGAATTTTTTCGATCTGCAGGTCAAGTATTTGTTATACGCAGATGATCTGAAACTGTTTTCTGTTATTCATTGCTGGGATGACTGCCTCGAACTGTATTCGGCGCTGGATTCTGTTGCTCGTTGGGCAGAATTGAACGGCCTTTCACTACATGCATCAAAATCCTTCTGTCTAACGTATTCTAGAAAAGTCATTAACTATACTTTGAAGGCCAGTTCTATTCAGCGTAGAACGTCCATTAAGGATCTCAGTGTGATTTTTAATTCAAAATTAAATTTCTCCGATCATCTTGATTCTTTGTTAGTGGAAACCAGCAGGCGTGTGGGTATTATCAAGCGTCTTGCTGGCTTCTTTAGGAGACAAAACACGTTTCTTATGTTATATAAATCTTTTGTTTTATCTAAGATTATGGATTTGGTTTTCGGGCAGTACTCAGTTATTTGACCATCTGCAAGTGAAGCTGCTGAGTTTTTATCGTTTTCTTCGTTGTACTGAGAAAATCACAGACTCCGCCTCCCTGGCCTCGTTATTTAATTTGCAATTCATTTTTAATAAAATATTACTTAAAATTTTGCTAAACATAATTAATGGGAGGATTTTATCTCCCCAAACTCTCGACCTTATTGGCTTTCGGGTTCCGAATTCCAATAGATCCCGTCAACCTTTAGTTTTTTTGGGGAAAAGAAGGACGAATGTTATGAACTTTGATCCTGCCAACAAACTAGTAGATATTGTCAATAAGTCTTTCCCCCATTTGGATATATTTTTTGATAAACGCTGTTCCTTTTTTGTCTGCGTGAGTGTGTATGTGTTTGATATTTTTCCTTTTTGGTGTTCAAGTGCATGTGTTTTTGGTGGGTTTTTTTTTTTTTTCTTGATGGCAACTTCGGGTTCGGCCTCCCAGTTTTCTGGTGGGTTTTATCCCTTGTTGTTACCTATTAAATAACATTATTATTATTATTATTATTATTACTAATTTCTTGTCTGACTCGACCGGCGTTTGGCTTTGTTTTTTTTTATTTATTTATTTTATTATTATTATCATTATTATAATCATTCGTTTAATAATAATCGTTTTGGGCTTCGGCCTGCTGGTGGGCAACATAGGGCTTCATCTTCCGGTTTATCCGGCGGATTGTATCCCTGCTGTTGCTACATTATTATTATTATTATTATTATTATTATTATTATTATTATTATTATTTTAATGTGCTATTTGATGCGTCATTATGGCCTCAAGGTACTTTGTTATCTCCTTTTGTCGGAAAGTTATACAAAGAACAAAGACTGTCGGGAGGAGGCCCAAACTAAGTCTATTAATGGTTAACAGAATTAAATATCAGAATGTTAGGGGCCTTAGAACTAAAATTAGGGAAGTGTTCGATTCCGCTCATGATAATTGGAATATGTTTTATTGTCTTTCAGAAACTTGGCTCGATGATACTGTCTCGGATATCTTCTGTTTGGTGATTTATTTTCCGTTTTTAGGGCGGATAGATCCGATGGCAGACTAGGATCTGATAGCTTTACCTCACTTTGTTAACGCTTCCCTGATTAACTTCTCTCCCTCTTGTAAATCTATTGACATTGTTGGAGTTACGGTGAGCTATCACGTTAACTCATCTGACAACAGGGAATTTAATTTATGGAATGTATACGTACCTCCTTTGACTCCTGTACGGGAATATGAAAATTTCTTGGATGAATTCGCTGATTTTATTTTGAAGAACTTTAAAGAGTCAATTATAGTCGGCGATTTCTATTTTTCTGATTTTAGGAGTTATACTAACTCCACTTATCTGGTTAGCAAAGGCAATTCATTACCAGCTGCTGGAGTTCTGAGATTAATGTTACAAACTATAACTTGCTTGGTAACTAATCACTCCGGCGATAAACTCGACAAGGTTTTCTCTAGCTTTAGTGTACAGGTTCATACCGATTCTGATCCGATCGTGAAAGTCGACTTGTTACACCCCCCCCCCCGCTTGTTATAGATATTCCCCCTATAATTGAAGAAGAGTATTGTTCCTGGCTTTGATTATAAACGCGGAGACTTTATTCGCTGTTTAAAGTTTCTTGAGAATCACGATTGGTCTTATGTGCACAGGTCAGATGATGTTGATAACGAGTGGGATATTATTGAAAGCACAGTTAGATCTGCTGTCTCATTATATGTCCTTAAAAAGAGATTGTATAATAATAAATATAATGCTACTCGCTTTGCTTTTCCTTATTGGATTCAAACGCAAACCATACAAGCATGGCACTGGAAAGATAAATGTTTCAAACTGGTATAAAAAAACGTTGAATCCTAACGATTACCATCGCTTTAGCCTAGCAAGAAAGCAGTTTAAAATTTTGTGGAGGAAAGACAGGGCTGCGTATTTCAGCCGGGCCGAAGCTGAGATAACTTCCAATCCCAAAATTTTTTGGTTCACTGCTGGGAAATTACTGGGCAGGAAAAAGACAAATAATGTACCTGTGTCTAAGGGTTCTTTGGTCGATATTGCCAATGCTTTTGAGGAAAACTTTTCTAATAATTGTCAGAGTAATCTTAATTACTTGAACTTAGAAATTTGTTGAAAAGAAATTTCCTCTTGAGCCTATAACTGATTTAGAAATTATCAATGTGTCTAGGCAATTATCTGCCTCACGATCCTGTTTATTTGTCGATATTCCTAATTTTTTATTTAAAGGATGTATACCTGCTATTAAGTTACCTTTGGTTGCTCTGTTCAATCTTTCTATTTCTTCTAGTAGAGATCCAACAAAGTGGAAGCAGGTAGCAATCTGTCCGATACCTAAAAAAAATACCGCTGAGGGTGCCAAAAGCTTTCGTCCTATTACTCTTGTTGCTTTTCCTGCAAAATTGCTGGAGACTATAGTCGATCAATCTCTTATTGATCAATACTTACCGGACTCTCAGCACGGTTTTAGGAGACAATGTTCTACACAGACCAATTTGACGACTCTAACTCAGATTCTTACGTGTCATCTGGATTGTAGGGAGCAGGTAGACGTCCCGTATCTCGACTTTACCAAAGCCTTTGATCATGTCAGTTTTAATTTATTACTTTACAAACTTAATTTTATTGGTCTCCCTAAAATTCTCTGCAATTGGTTTAGCTCATTGCTAAACGATCGCAGTTTCATGCTTCGTGCGAATGGTTCGATAGTTGGTCCATATAAGATCTGCAGCGGTGTGCCCCAGGGCTCACCTTTGGGTCCAATATTATTTAATGTGTTCATCGCCGATTTACCTTATGCTGTTTTGTCGAAGAAGATAGGGTTTTTACTATATGCGGATGAAGTGAAAATGTTCTGCCGTATTTCAGGTTGTGCCCTTCTACAGACGGCATTGAATGATGTTTGTACATGGGCTTTGACGAATGGTCTCTCTCTTGACTCTACTAAATCTTTTGTAATGTCATTCACCAGAAAAGTTTCTTCTTTCTATTATGATTATGCTCTTAGAAATAATCCTATTCAAAGGAAGACTTCTGCCATTGATCTTGGAGTCCTGTTTACGAATAATCTTTCGTTCTTCGCTCATATTGAATCCCTTACCCGGGGTATCTGTCAGAGATTAGGAATTCTGAAAAGATTATCGCATTTTTTTCCAAACCTTTTTCTTTCTTCTGCTTGTTTAAAAGCATTGTTCTGTCGAAAGTATTGTATTGTTTATGGATATGGCATAGTACTCCAACGCAAAAGATGCTCTCTTTGCACAGAAAACTGATTAATATTAAGCGTTTTTTCCAGGCTAAGTTTTCTTCGTTTAAGGCGAATGAACATTTTCATAAAATTTTGGATATTTTTAATATAGCTAAAATTGTATTTTTTAATATTTTTATCGGGATTTTACATAATCGCATAAGTGCAGACCATATCTTTAAGGCTCTCCAGTTTCGTTCAGTCCGTTCTCTTCGTTTTAATAAAAAAATTACCATGAAACATAAATGGAGGATGCGTATCTCAAATTTTATTCCATTGTTTAAACTACTAACCAATTTTTATAAGGATTTTCAATTTTTAGATGTAAACTAACTTTAACTTAGTTCCTATTTTGTTTTCATTGGTTGTAGATTTTTTTTTCTGTTTCTATTTCTTGTCTATCAGTAACCCCGTTTTGGGGCCTCTGAGCTTGTTTGGGGGGGGGGGGGGGCAACATGGATATCTAGCCGCTCCGGTTATCTGTTCGGTCTAGTTCCCTTTGTTGTTGCTACAGTTATTATTATTATTATTATTATTAAGTGAAATTGCACTCCACAGTGGAATAAGTAGAATAATTCAGTTAGTGCACTCGTTGTGTGCAGCTTCAGAGAGTAGTTCAATAGCATAATAAGAGTGATGATTAAAACATCTATCGCTTTTACAATAAATAAACATTAAGAATGACATAACCAAATATCTAAACCATTCGCGGAATCATATTTTTTACTGCCCTGTTAACATTGAAAGTTTCTAATGGACCATAATGATACCATTAAACCACATGCCTTTGAACCAACTTAGATTATCTTTAATTTTAGGTTATATTCATTCATGGCCCATCATTCCAAGCTGGTTGATATATTGCAAGCCACAGCCTAGCATTACAAATTTCAATAGGCCACCATAGTTCCACTAAATCACCTATCTTTGAACCAATTTGGATTATCGTTAATTTTACGTTATATTCATTCATGACACGTCATTGCAAGTTGTTTTACGGACCGTACTGACCAGTTACAGCGTAATCAACGTATTATAAAACGGTCATTTAGAGGAATTCTTCATGGCTCTTCCCTTGGACCCTTGATGTATGCGGTTGCAATGGCCGCAATGTACAATCATCAGTTCAATCTGTGTATTCACAGGTAAGTGGATGACAATTTTTTGTCCACGCATTTTCATCCGTTAGAGTTAACAAAAGCTCTATCTAACTTAGAGAATGACATTAATTATCTGCAGTCGTGGTATGCTAACCGAGGACTGTCCCTAAGTAAGGATAAAACTCTCGTTTTTGTGGCCTCAAAGGACAGTCAGATTGGAGGTACTCTTAAAATCCTTGGGATTACCTTTGATGCCAAATTACAATTTTATGCATTTGTCACCAGCCTACATCGTAAACTTTATTTAATCAAGAGGAGACGTCCGTTTTTAACATGTAAGGACACGTGAAACTATATTCCAATTGTGATTTGTCCACTGTTTGGAGTAGCCTACGGGGTTGTTTTCTGGGGCGGAGTCAAAAAGTGTCAATTGAATCGAATCACCGTTGCTTACAATGATGTTATACGTAGGGCTTTTAAGCTCACGAAGTATCAAGCTATAAGTCCAATTTGCTTACAATACAAACTATTGACGCTTGAAATTATTAGAAAGGTTGGATTATTGTGCGCTTCGCTGTGTGGACCATCCGATAGCGTTTGTCCGGCAATGGTTGAATGTAGCGACTGGCTTACGCACAACTAGATATGCGAAATTTCAAATACCCCAGTTAACTACAAAGTACCGTGATCAACATTTTCCCTTGGAATGAACTGCCTTTAGAGATGAAAGGTTACAGACAGACAGACACGTATCCTTACACTGATAGCATAAAGCACCTTTCCCTACTTAATAATGGGCAGTCATGTCAATTACCCTTATATCCACCTGGAAAAGAATAGCGTTAGTATCGTCTTGGTATTGGTGGTCGTGATCCTTGGAGAACAAGGGGGCTTTAGGAGCCTTGAGGGTATTGGGGGACGATACCCTGGTTTTGGTTATGGTTATCGATCCACTTGAGGTAACAAAAACTTGGTGTACGAGAAATTTATGATTACCTCTTTTCCAATTACGTAACGTTTGCAGAACGTTATCTTGTAATACGAAGCATGTTTCCGGTACAGTTAGAATTCCAATGAGCGGCCAGTTTATTAGGAACACCCCCCTAATACTGTGTTGCCCCCCCCCCCTAGCAGCTATAATAGCACGAATTCGCCGTGGCATGGATTCAATTAGCCGCTGAAAGCATAATTCCGTGATGTTTGTCGACGCGGAGGCAATAGCTGCTTCCAGTTGATGCTTATTGGATGGTGGTGGTGGAGCCATGCCTCGAATAACCCGTTCCAGTTCATCCCAAAGATGTTCAATTGGGTTCAAATCCGATTGGGACTGTGGTGGCCAGAGGAGTAACTGAATTCATTATTGTGCTCCTGGAACCATTCCATGATCCTACGAGCCTTGTGACACGAACATTGCCCTGCTGGAAGTATCCTTAATAGTCATGAAGACGTTGTTCTACAGGTATCAGCGGACCAACCGTATGCCAGGAAAACATTCCCCAGATCATTACAGAATCTCCACCAGCCTGAACAGTTGAAACCAGACAGGAGGGGTCCATCGCTTAGTGTTGATGTCTCAAATTCCGCGTCAGCCATCTGCATGGTGCAATAGGAAACGAAATTCATCCGACCAGTAGACCTTCTTCCAATTGTCGACGGACCAGTGTTGGCGATCACGGGCAAATTGGAGACGTTTTTTGTAATTTTGGTTGGAGATTAAAGGTACCCAGACTGGCCGTCGCCTGTTGTAACCCATACTTGCCAATATACGACGTGTAGTGCGTTCAAAGAATTGACGAGTCGTGACGTTTCTATTCGCACGAAGAAGCATTCCCATCCCACGCTCACCCCTAGGATCTACGAGTCTTTTACGACCGAAGGCTTGTCATGGGTGTTCCTAATAAACTGGCCACTCAGTGCATTTTGCATTA
>JAHWFO010051051.1:0-15132 GCA_023313115.1 Rhysida immarginata | reverse complement strand
ATAAGGAACTTTAAGTTTGTAATCATGCAAAGGATCACGCTAGGTACTTTATGACCATCGAACCTGATACACCCTGTATAGATTTATTATAATATAAAACATAGTACTAGTCAATATAACCGGTGGTACAATAAAAAGTGTTAGAAAGTTTTTGTCTACTGTGGTTTAATTGTACGGCGTAAATGATTTTCCTCGTCATACTGTTCTATTGCAGTTCTGAACATTCTATAGCTCACTCACTGACGTCTCTCATTACATTTCAGAATGCAAGCACTGAAGTTGGAACAGCATGTGTTTATCGTAGAGAAATTTTACATACATGCTGAATTAATGCTGTCGTGAGAACCTTATTCAACAGAATCTTATTCAAAAATGTACCTGCAACAGTCTAAGATCTTCGCACTGCAATTTCCAGAGTGATTCCTGCAGTCCAAAATGATGTTCTTCAGAGAGTCACCACGGAATTCAGTTTAAAGCTCGACACACTTTAAACACCTTCTGCATTAAATTTCAGGATATCTGTTATAGTATAAATATGATAACAATAATCTATAACCTCATATAGAATCTTGTGTACTACGACATAATATTTACACCCTTTTTGCGCCACCCGGAAAAAATAGTTCTAAATGATATAATTGAATGAGCTTATGGAAATTATAGGAATATTAATTCGTAAAAATGGAATAAATAACAACCGACGGTTTGCTACGGATCCACTCATAGTCCGTTGCCTTTAAATAGGTTTCATCATCTATGACCACTGTTTCCCTGCGATCGCTCCCAATGATGAATCTGTTAATGCTTTCCCTCGTAGTATTTGATCACTCACGGTGTGATGAAGCATATATAGGGCGACCCAAACTTATCAAGTATAATTGTTTGGGTTCAAATGGAACAAAAATTGTCCTATAAACATTATTAGAACTTGGAGATCCTGTCTCCCTGAGAACTTGGTGTACCCTCGAAAACGAAAACACCTCCAAATATGGATGACGCCTATGAGCAGCAAGCCCATAGTAAAAATGAATGTCCGCATATTCTTCATTTGCGAAAACAAATGGCATAATGAACTTCGACGTTGTATTGCACAATATGAGCAACTACTTAAATCAACTGCCAAGTCAATAAAATACCTTTCACACATGTTACAAGTACGATGATTCCTCTTCCTGTTTGGCATATGCAGAACAGGAAAAGTACATTTAAGAATAAATAGGTAAACCTATGTTTTTTCTAGGAAAAGACTCAAAATAAAAGAAAATAGACAAACGTCGATATCTCACTCATGATCGAAACTAGGACATTTATTGTTCCATTTGAACCATACAATGTTCCTAAACAATTATGCTGGATAAGTTTTGCTCTCCCTGTAGATAAGCTAAACTAAACTATATAGATCGATTAAACTATTTAGATACGTATAATACTTAAGTGAAGATTTAAAAAAATTAAAATTAAATATTTATACAGGGTGAATACAAAAGTTTGAACCCCCCTTTTATTTTTTGAACCGAAGCAGATATGTCAATTTTGATGAATCCAGTGAATAGGAAGTTGTGGGTGGCCTATCCCATGGTGCACTTTTCATCATCCCAAATATGCAAATTAGGACACATTCAAAATTTATCTCAAAAACCGTAAGGGATAGAGTAAAAAACCCAATTGCAAACTTGTTCAGCATAAAAAAACAAACAAAACAAAAAAATCATCCAAATCGGACCAACCCACAATCACATTGCAACATTGACCATTTCCGGAACAGTGTAGCTTGCCATCCTGGAATTGTTTTGTCTTCTGTGTGCTGAAACATGTCTTTTATTTGCTTTTCCGCATGAAAGTGAATGTGAGTATGTTAATTTATGTTAATTTTTTGATTTGCATGCTTTACATGGTGGAAATATCAACATTCAGTTTTCCTTGTGCAGTGTGACTGTTTGTAAGCTACAAACAGTTCACCACGTGATTGTGGGTGATTGGTTGGTCCGATTTGGATGGTTTTTTTTGTTTTGTTTGTCTTTTTATGCTAAACAAGTTTGCAATTGGGTTTTTTCTTTATCCCTTACGGTTTTTGAGATAAATTTTGTATGTGTCCTAATTTGCATATTTGGGATGATGAAAAGTGCACCATGGGATAGCCCACCCACAATTTCCTATTCATTGGATTCATCAAAATTGACATATCTGCTTCGGTTCAAAAAATAAAAGGGGGGGGGCAGACTTATGGACCACCCTGTATATGGTAATGCAAAATTTAAATTTAAATCAAGAATTTGATTTTATTGATTAAAGAATCAGTTAAAGCTTCCTCTTTTTAATTTTATATCTAGTGATACAAGGTTTACATTTAAGCTTAAAAGTTATCAGCTGGTTACAATATTTACCAGGAACTGCTGCAATTTACTTTAAATCACTTGGTTTTTCACTTTTCTTTCAGGAATTCAAAAGAAGCAGCAAGACTTCTTCAATGAAATACAGTTGCCCCGGCCATTATGGCTGCATAAGAAGTACGTTCCGTTGGAAGAAGTGTTCGTTGAAATGTCCATGAAGAAAAAAAACAAACGAGGAGAGGAAGTGGACGTAATGGTTGACCTCAAAAACATCTTTCAAAAGGAAACTCAAGAAGATCGTCTCAGAATTCTCATCGAAGGCCATCCGGGATTTGGAAAAACATGTTTACTCTACAAAATCCTGTCCGACTGGTCTAAAGGAGAGAAGTACGTCAACGACCTCTTTCAATTGGTATTTCTCATTCCACTCAGGAGTTTCAATGGAACATTGGAGAGCCATCTCCTGGAACAGTGCCACGAAGATTCCATTACAACGGAAAACAAAACAACTGAAATCATAGCCTCTTTAGGAACTCGAGTATTGGTCTTATTGGATGGATACGACGAAGCGTCAGAAGAGACAAAAAACGCATTATTGCGTTTTCTTACGGGACGTGCATACCCTAAGGTGACAATTGTGCTCACCTCTCGAACTGGCTTTTTCCATTTTCCAAAGAACACTGCAATCAAAGACGTGATAGGGAAGGAAGGAGGGGGAAGCTTTGAAGAAAATAAAGTGTGGGAAAGAAGGATTCAAATCAAAGGCATCTCTGAAAAAAGAAGAAAAGAATTCCTTCAAAAATATCTCATGAGTGATCCTCATGAAATAGACAAGCTTATTAAGAAATTACCGGTGAATTTTAACGATTTCTATCAGTGTCCCTTGTTTCTCTTGCTGTTGGGAGTTCTCATTGAAGATGAAGGCATCGATAAAATCAAGACAAAAACTAAATTATACAAAGCCATCTTAAATTCCCTAGTACGCAGAAGTCGGGAGAAGAAATCCCAACAACTTCAACAACTCGACGTTTTTATGCCGAAAAACAGTGAAGCTTTAGTGTATAGGAGCGCTATGGTCGAATTTGGTCACTTGTGCTTAAAAAAGTTAAAAGTTCAATGTCTTTCCTTTGATCAGTCAGAACTCGCCGTCGGCGACGTCAACGCTTACGATTTAGGGTTCCTTACAAAAAGCATTTCATTCACAAAACGTGAAGAAAAGCATCACTATGAGCCCCTCCATAAAAGCTTCATGGAATTCTTGGCAGCACTCTATTTGTCCACCATCGACCAAATGCATTTGGACACGGAAATTGAAGATTTAATGAAAGAGGGCACCGGACCAAACGTGGATCAACTTGTGTATCATTTTCTGGGGGGATTACTCGGCTCGGAAGGCAAGAAACTCTTTAATTCTCTTGTGCCTTTCAAAGATCTCATTGGCCTATTTGATATGGAGCTCTTGTCCTTCCATTTTCCGTTGGAATTCGTATTGGAAGAAATTCAAAAACCAACAGTAGAGGCTATTAACTTTTTAATGCATTTTTCTCGCATCTACTTAAATAAGTATTCTCCTGTCCCCTCGTTGGAGTTTTTCGAAAAGTGGGTTGGGTCCTCGGTGAACCTCTCTATTCAAAACAATTTAATTAAACAATTAATATTAAAGACAAGCTATTTGTCCAATATTCATTTTTTAAGTTGGCTTCCTAAACCTTTCAATAAAATAACATTGGAAGTCGATGAACACTTACCATTAATGAACGGCGGTGTTCAATGCCGAAAGCTCATCATTAAAGATGATGCGGGGAAAAATCTTCTTCTTAAATCTTTCCAGCATTTATCGGACATTTTATGTAAATTCCACTTCGAGAAGCTTGTTTTGAAATTTTGTTTACGAAAAAGGGAAAAAGCGTTTTCCACATTTAGCAGAGAACTAACAAGTAATAATATAACGGAAGTAAACATTGACTATTTTTCACTCAAAGGGGTAACTGAATTCCATTTGATTCGTTCTTCTCTAGAGGATCAAATTAAAACTAAAAAAATTACTTTTGGTCTACAACTGTCAATCGGATATTTGAAGCTAAGAGCAACAGATGAATTCCGAGATTTTTTCCACGTCATTGCCCTGAGTCACCTTCACTCTTTTGCTTTTGATGCAAGTTTATGTTATGGTTGCCCCATCGAATTCCCTTCAATGTTACTCAAGTGTCAGAGAAAGTGGAAACATTTGGACTTGAGAGGCGAATTCACGGCATGCGAAGAGGTGAGAAATACAAGTGAAATGGAATGGGCATCCGTTGAGAACTTCACTTGCATCGATTTCTATTGTGAAGACAAAACTCTGCTTTCTCGAGTGTTACTGATGTGTCATAATATAAAAAGACTGATTTGTACCAACATTCAACAAATCCAATTGGAAACCCTCAGCGCATGGGAAGGCTTAGAAACAATAGCAACACTCGTATTAGAGAAACAACCAATAGACATCCATTTCCCTCGCACGTTGTCTCTTTTCAAAAACCTCGCTGGACTCAAAATCAATTGGATACCATGTGACATAAAAGATAAGCAAATTGTAAAGACGATTGTTGATGTTTTGCTGCAGTTGACGACGACTTACACACTTCCTCATTTGAACACATTATACATCGATTCCTTTGTAAAGGAGGTTTTAGTGGAATATTTGAGGAGACTTTCCGTTTTAAGAGAGGAAGCCCAATCCGAGGATATTTTGGTTGTAAATCGTTTGCAGAATCTCTTTCTTCGTTCAATCCGGATCAACCCACCACCAATGGGGAAGCAGTTCATCAATAAATACGAGAATATGATACACTTACTAGGTAAGTACTGAGTTCATCCCTATCTTTTGTTCATTAATAGTTTAAAGCACAGAATCATTTCACAATTTTTATGCATCTATCTGTCTGTCTACATGTCCTACGAAATACAATACTCATTTCCAAAAAAGTTGGGAAAGTGCAACATATAAGAAGAACTCCAACACATTTGTTTGGATTATTGTATTGCCGTTTATTTCAACGCATTACAATACATAAACGATAAATTAGGCATGGGATCACATATCTTATATGCTTAAAGAAAGATACAGGTGGTTTTCCTGTTCGGCACGTGCAACACACTCCCAAAAAAGTTGGGACAGCACGGCGTTTACCACACTCCTCTTGATGACACACTGTAATCTTCTGGGCATCGATGATACCAATCTATCTAACACCGTAACCAGAATTCTGTCCCATTCCTGTTGGATATAGGTTTTCAGCTGTTCAACTGTCCGGGATCGTCGCTGTCGTAGTTTTCGTTTAATAATACGCCAAACGTTTTCTATAGGCGACAGATCCGGGCTGCAAGGGGGCCAATCCAACATACGAATGCGCTGCCGACGCAGCCATGCAGAAGTTATGCGCGCTGCATGCGGTCTGGCGTTGTCTTGTTGAAATATACACTGACGGCATTCAAACAGGCGCCTCTTAGATGGCACCATAGCTTGTTCCAGGATCTGTATATACGCTTCAGCATTGACGGTGCCATTGCAGATGTGCAAGTCTCCCATTCCATGGCCACTAATACAGCCCCAGACCATGACAGACGGTGGTTTCTGTACCGAACGCCTGTAGCACGCGGGAATATCCTTTTCGTCTTTGGTCCGGAGTGTACGGCGTCCATTATTTCCGTAAACAATCGTAAAGGTTGATTCATCGGACCACAATATGTTCTTCCAGCGTGCTTGGGACCGATTGCGATGGGCTCGAGCCCATATCAGACGGCGACGTTGCTGTCGTTTGTTGATGTATGGCTTCCGTTGTGCACAGTATAACTTAAGTTTGCATTTGTGGATGCACCGGCGTACAGTATTCAACGATAATGGCTTCCCGAAGAAATCGCGGGCCCACGTGGCTATGTCCGTAATCGCAGCATTCCTATGCGTGACGCAGTGACGTCGGAGGATCCGAAGAGCTCGAGCATTCAGAATAGGTTTTCTACCTTGGCCTTTCCGAACTGTGATCTCACCACTATCTCGGTAGCGCTTGATAATATTATGTACTGTAGAT
This sequence comes from Rhysida immarginata, assembly GCA_023313115.1. Lineage (NCBI taxonomy): Eukaryota > Metazoa > Arthropoda > Chilopoda > Scolopendromorpha > Scolopendridae > Rhysida > Rhysida immarginata. Next base: position 8,732 of record JAHWFO010051051.1, on the reverse strand, counting down.
GATGACAGGTTAAACCTTCTGGCTATTGCACGCTGAGAAACGTTGTTTGTGAATTCTTGAATGATTCGAACACGAAGATCTTCGCTAACTGGCTTGCCTTGACCCATCTTTCCGAATAAGTTACCTGAACGACGGATGGCAACTGTTATTTATACGGAATGTAGTACGACGTCATCATTCTAGATTATTCCCGAACAATTCGGAAGGTTCCACTACTAACGGCGCTTTCTACAACGTATGTCCCTACTATTTTGGAACGTGTTGCAACACCCCCATTCAAAATGAACGTCCCGGCCACGATACAAAATGTTTTGGTGCACACAGTATATTTATGTCATTTCATAAACGTATCTGCTATTTTGTATTCGCGAGAAAGTTTTCTTACATCATCCCTTTTTGTTTTTTCTATATATTTTGCACTGTCCCAACTTTTTTGGAAATGAGTATTGTATGTAGAGCGCTTTTCTTTTCTAAATTCTTTTTTCGAAATTTGATGGAGTCTTTTTCTGAGCTTAAATGACAAAAATGTCATTGAATACCACCTAATGATCATATGACAGCTAAAGTGTCAAATGTTTAAATGGAAACACGTAATGTTCATGTCATTGGAACAGGAATGACGAAAAAATAGAGAATCAGAAAATTCCACTTTCCAACTCGAGAGACATAGAAAACATAGGCGTGCGAGGTTTTTGTATGAAATTTGGTTCGTATATCACCTTTGTACGCGATACTAACGCTGATTAGTTAGGATCACATTGCGTAATAATCGTATAGGGGTCGTGAAATCCATCGTCGAATGATGCGTGAAATCTATCGTCGAATAGCCTGGTGAGCACTGCATGTCAGTCACAAAGGTGAAAGAGTGGAACAAAGCGATTCCGAGACGAGACACCTTCTCTTGTCAAGAACTTCCCAACATCGCGCTGCACTTTATTGAATGCCTGCATTGCGGCCGTTTCACATCGCGATCATAGCAACTGACTGACTGGACGGCCACGCTGACTACACGCTGCGCGCTTGTCATCTGTTTTTAATTTCCGTACTCCACAGTGCCGTCAACAGCGGAGAACAGCGCCTGCTTCGAATTCGTTAGGTTCTGCTGGTTCGTGTACACGGAAATTTTTCTACAATATCCGCTGGCCCGTTTTTTAATGAATGACCTAATAACTTCAGAGACACAAGGCCTAGGCGGCTTCCAACAGAGGGCGTGCAGAGTTCAACGTCTGAAGCACTGATTACCACGGCTCACGGGGTATGAAATGGACAAACGTACAACATTGGTATATCACCTTGCATCGCACAACTCTGACCGTGTACTACCAGATGATTCAGTCAATTTCTGACCATTTTACTCGAATGGCGTGCATTAGGGATAAACAATTGAAAGAATATGAGCGCCATATCGAATTTCTAAATAGCTGGAGTTTGGATTGTTGCAACGGCGCTGCATGAAAATCGTATTGTTGAAAAATGGCGCCCGCTTTATCAACAGATTAGAAATGCAAGGTTGTTGAATGGTATTTCGAGACAAAATCACCTGGAACCGTGCAAAGAAAGTTCCGGAAGGAGTATAAGTGTCGAGACGCACCAGGCAGACAAGCAATCATGGATTTTGTCAAGCAATTTCGTTGCGTTGTCACTGGATGTGTTAAAGGCAAGAAAAAAGGCGGGAGCGAAGCTCGTGTTCGAACGGCCGAAGTTGTCGAAAATGTTCGCAGAAGGTTGGTCGTATCTGTTCGCCGCCTTTCAGTTGAAGAAGGGCTGTCGTATACCACGACGTGGCGAATTTTGAGAAAGGATTTATACCTGCTCCCGTATAAGATCCATGTTTATCATTAGTTAACAGACACTCGAAGACAGAAGCGACAACAATTTGCGATGGAGTTTGGAGCTGAAATGGAAGCCAATCAGTACATTGTGGACAACCTTAATGTCAGGTGACGTTAATAAACACAACGTTCGTTTTTGGGGTTCCCAGCACCCTCATGAGATCCTTAAGTCACCTCTTCATCCACGAGAGGTTTTGGCTTAGTGCGCGATGTCCAAAAGAGGCATCATTGGTCCGTTCTTTTCTGAGGGCACCGTAGCGTCACAGGCTTACCTTAACATGTTGGAAACCTTCTTCATCCCGGAGCTGCGAAGGAGGCGTATACCGCTTCAACATTAATGGTTTCAACAGGATGGGGCTAGGCCTCACACCACTAGTGAAGTGCTAGACTTTCTCAATCAGAAATCCGGAAATCTTGTCATTTTAAACAGGTTTTCAGATCGACTCGGGGGTGGCTTTCTTTGGCCCCCTACGAGTACTGGCCTAAACCCATGTGATTTTTATCTCTGGGGGTTCCTTAAAGACAGTGTGTTCACTACAGCACCAAGAATCCTAGACCAGCTGCGACAAAGCATCGTCGACTGCTGCACCCTTGTGGATGCAGAAATCCAGGATAGAGTTATGAACAACTTCACCAATCGGCTGCGAGCAGTTCAAAACGATCATATCATCAAGACTTTTCCACGGGAATAAAAACTCCGAACTGCCTAAAATATCATACTGAAATACGAAAAGTTTGTAAACATTAATGGGTCAATAAATCATAGTACTGAAATGGTCAGAAATTGACTGAATCATCCTGTAGATGCAGTTTGTCCAATAATCAGTCCAACTCTGACATGCGTTCAGCAGCTAATTTCCGTAATGTAGGGTTTTGTCGGGTGCTTCTTGTTGGCCGATGCATAAGTTTCTAAACCTCGAGTGACATGGAAATAAAAGGCGTGCAAGGTTTTTGTTCGAAACTCGGTTCGTATACCGCCTTTCTCCACGATACTTAGCTGTTTACTTAGAATCACTTAACCTAATAATTACTCAAATTTCGGTGTGCGTCCGGCATTTAGCTACAGATGTGCAGGTTTAGGCAGATACCGCTAGCTTAGGCAGGCACCTCATGCTTCCAACGGATACAAGGGCTGCAAAGTTCAATGGGTGAAGAACTGATTACCACGCTTCAAGAGGGAGTGGGTATGAAATACAGGAATATCATCTTGCAGGGCGAAACTTCGACCATTTACTTTGACGAAAAATAGGAAAAAAAATCCGCAGCCCGGATTCGAAACAGGAACCTTTGGCTCAGACCGCCAACGCGCCAATCAATTGCGCCACTGCGGCCATGAAAGCTAACCGCTATTTACATGACCTTAGGGCTTGGTTGGAGCAGTTACCTAGTTCGCAGGCCGGGACAATCTTTCCTAAGGCGTAAAATTCAAGAAAGAATAAATCTTAAAATTTTTCTTTCCTATTTTTCATCATCAATTTGAACAGCTGAGGTTGGCGTATAATAAAGCCCTCACTGAGCATTTTATGATTTATATTTAATTTGGATAATTACAGTATGGTCTAAAATCCCAGATCGGCCTTTGATTTTCAGAATCGGTAGGGAAAGTAAACAATCAAAGTACACAAATGTGAAATAAATATATGGAGACCTACATTTTGGAGTATGCGATGAACTAGACAGGCATTTTGAAATTGGCAATGTAGGATAGATTATTTCAAATGGAAAGTTGGTCTTGTGACATATCAATAAAAACGAGAATTTTATCAGAAATCCTTGCAGTCACACTTGCTCGCTGGATTGGGCAAGGTGGTCCCGTGATTGATCGGCCTCAGAGCCATCTGAGCTCACATCTCCGAGCATCGTTTGCGCACAGGTAAGACAGGCACCACATAGAACACACAACCGTGTTAACAGTGGCTCTAGCTTCCAACTGTGTCAAAAGGGTATTTATGACAAAATTCTGGCACTTAGACCTTCCAGTTCTCGAATCCGTCGGGTCGCAGGTTCGAATCCCGCATTGGGTGTTTGTGTTTGGATGTTTGTGTTTGTCCCAGGAATTCGTAGAAAAACACTGATGTTGAATTCTCGGATTGTGTACAAATATTAGTCATGTGGAAGGGCGCAAAAGGAACTAGCTGTTAACGCACCCTTAAAACCTAAACGAAACAAACATTCTGCTAATTTTTGATATGTAAAAAGACATTTTTAATTTGAGAAACTGGTCTTCACCCACATGTGATATTTCAAGAAGACGACCAAGTTCATTATTAATCCCAAAATGTAGATCTCCATATTTATTGGCCGGCCAGGTGGCCGAGAGGGCTAGGGCGTAGGCTTTCTAGTTCTCGAGTCCGCCTGGTCGTGGGTTCGAATCCCGCCGTGGGCATGGACGTATGTGTTTGTCCCGGACTGCGTACAGATATAACTTATGTAAAAGACGCAAAATCACCTTAGTAGTCGACGCCAAAATTTCTAATAAACCAACCAACCATATTTATTGTACATTGCTGAAGACGTATGTTTATCTTGCATGACAGCTTCGATATAAAAGACGCCATCCTGTTTCAAAGCAGTCTTTTATACGAGGGTTGTACCAAAAGTAAGGTTCCCAATGAGCTACAGCCTCGAGGGAAGGTGCTAGGCTAAATCCGACAACAGTGCCGTGCACAGTGGTTCCCGCACTCTCGAGCCCACTCTCGAGCGATTCGCTACGGCGCTCAGTGTTCGCTTGGCAGCCGTCAGAGATGGAAGTGTTGATCGCCACTCCCGCCAAGTGTACGCAAGGAGGTTTCCGCCCGTGGAGATTCATCGGCAACTGACTGAGGTTTACGGTGAAAAGTGCATGTCCGTTCAGCACGTCCGAAAATGGTGCAGGGCTTTTGCTGAGGGTCGCACGGAAGTTCACGATGAAGAACGGAGTGGAAGACCGCCGGTTTCGGATTCGATTGCCCAGAAGATCAACAGTGAGCTGCTGAAAGATTAGACGCATTCCTGAAGGTTCCCACGGCACACGCTTCCTCAACGGATTGGCGGAAGACTTCTTCGACTTAGGAATACAAAAGCTGGAGCACCGTCTTCAAAAGTGTGTCGAAAAAAATGGAGACTATGTTGAAAAATAGACAACAGTGTAAGCTTTTCAACGATGTATAAATTAATAACAATAAACAATGTTTTCTACTTGTAAAAAATATGGGAACCTTACTTTTGGTACAACCCTCGTATATAGGGATTTGTATCCTTAGAAGAGTAAATGTCAATAGATATGCGGTTTAAAAAAATAAATTTGAATATCTGCTGAATTAGGAGTTGTGAGAACTTGATCAGCCATGGGAACTGATTGTGTTTTTCATTTTTCTTTCGTCAAACCAATTTTAGGAAGAAGCAGCGGAGGATTTCGTGAAGCAGTCTGCCGGTGTCTTTCTCACGAAGATCTCGTGCCGTTCGCAACCACACTCGGTCTGGGCCTCGAAATGGCGGATGTGGAGGAGATAATGTGGAGAAACGATGACGACAGGCATGTGGCTCGCAGCATCGTAGCCAACTGGCAATATAAAAAAGGAGATTATGCAACAGACCTTCGTTTATATGACGCTTTACGAGGCATCAACTACGACTATCTGGCTCCCGAGTTCTACTATCAAAGTAAATATGGCTCTAGTATTAGGTCACTGAATTTTTTACTGTGTACTGTCTTATGCGTATGCGTTTTACGACCGCGAGAGATCAAATTAGAAACTCTATGAGAATTAACACAGCTTGAAATTTAAAGCAGCATAAGGTTCAAACTTATCGCTACGAGGTCTGTTCAAAAAATACGTAGACTGTTTGAATTGCGAGGGCCCTGTTGGTCCCAATCAAAATCGCTTGGTGTCGCCATCTTCTGACAGATCCGCTGATTACAAGGCAGTTTTTTGATTGCAAATATCAGTATTGGTTGATTAGCTATGCGGTTGTTTGTGAAGTGTGTTATTTTCGTTTCGCGGATTTTTAGAATGAGTGACTTGAACGAGCAAAGAGTTGCTGTGAAATTTTGTGTTAAACTCGGAAAAACTGCCACTGAAACTTTTGATATTCTCAAGACGGCTTACGGTGATGTTACTATGAAGCGTGCGACATGTTTTAAGTGGCATGCACGTTATAAAGATGGTCGTCAGTCAACTGCAGACGATGAGCGTCCTGGACGTCCTTCCACGTCAACTGACGACGCACACGTAGACAAAATCAACACCCTGGTTCGGGCAAATCGACGTCTGACCATCAGAGAGCATGCTGAAGAGTGTGGGATAGCAGTTGGATCATGTCACGAGATTTTCACCGAAAAATTGAAGATGCACCGCGTTGCTGCGAAGTTTGTTCCACGCCTGATGACGGACGACCAAAAAGCCCATCGCGTCCAGGTTTGTCAGGAATTGCTTGAACGCTCAGAAGATGATGAAAACTTCTTGTCGAAGATCATAACAGGTGATGAATCTTGGGTGTACGGTTATGATCTCGAAACAAAGGTTCAATCATCCCAGTGGGTGAGTGAGACATCTCCCAGACCAAAAAAAGCTCGCCAAGTTCGTTCCAATGTGAAAGTGATGTTGATAGTTTTTTTTGATGCTCAGGGCGTAGTCCACCACGAGTACCTCCCCCAAGGCTCCACAGTGAACCAGATTTACTACATCGAAGTTCTCAAACGTCTGCGGGATGCTATCCGGCGGAAAAGGCCGGAAATGTGGACGAGTGGTGACTGGTTGTTTCATCACGACAACGCTCCAGCTCATTCAGCCCTCAGAACTCGAGAGTTTTTGACCAAACACTCGATCACTGTTCTTCCTCACCCACCCTACTCACCTGACCTCGCTCCTTGTGACTTCTTCTTGTTTCCCAAACTCAAAAGACATTTGAAAGGAAGGAGATTTGAGACGATTCCTGATATAAAGGCAAATGCGACGAAGGCGCTGAAAGACATCACAAAAGAAGCGTTCCAGGACTGTTTCCAAAAGTGGAAACACCGTTGGGATAAGCGTGTGCGTCGGGGAGGAGAGTACTTTGAAGGGGACCCAGATGTGTAACTTCTGAATAAAGTATATTTTGTTTTATGACGTCAGTCTACGTATTTTTTGAACAGACCTCGTATTTTTGAATATAATATAGAAACCCTCCTATACATTTTTCTGTTTGGTTATAGGCACACAAAACTATTGGAAATACATTAATATTGTAATAAATATCAAGTTACTTCATATAAAAATGATAAAGAATATACTGGAAATTTTGTTATGAAGTGCTTACTCTAGCGTTTTACATACACATATTTGGACGTCTTTTTATCCAGCTTTCAGTAATTTTCAAAACTAATTTTTTTGTTAATTATCCAGCTAAATGTCACAATGTCTTTAGGAAATTCGTTAAGGCAGAAGGGATAGCACAGTATTAGAAACTTTTTTAAAATCATTTTTCTTTTATAAGACGTAACGAATCAATTGAAGAAATGTTGTGATTAGAATCCCATCTTTCCGCCGAGAGATCTCTTCACAAAATCCTGACACTCGACAAAATTATTACAAAGATTCATGAATCGCGATAATTTGTCAAGATTCAGGGAATTGGTAACGGATGTCAAACAGGGTTTGTATAAAAAGCATAAGGAACAATTTTTCCCTGACGTGATTGTAATTCGCAACGCGCTAGCACCGAGCGTGCTAGGTGATGTGGGATCTGACCTTCAAAACGCGCCAAGCGTCAGCCGCCTGCGAGCGTTTGTTCAGGCTAGATCGAAGTTTTAGTGGACCCCTGTCGAGTGACTCGGTGCAAGTTCAAAATGCAGCGAACGATTGAACAGCGGTACGCCATCAAATCTTGTGTTGGACTAGAGCAGTGGTTCCCAAAGTGGTCGATATCGATCTCTCGGGGGTCGGCAGAAACAATAAATAAAAATGGGGGTCGATGGGAAACAGGCGTGACGCTCTGTGTGTATGTATCAAATTAAACAAAATAAGTCATTGTCGAACGTGTTATATTAGCAAGTTAAATGAATAAAGAAATGGGGGTCGATTGTATGAGCTCATTTTGGAAAAGGGGTCTCTGGCCCAATATAGTTTGGGAACCACTGGACTAGAGAAATCGGGTATGGAGACGTTGGGCATGATTCGCCAAGTGTTAAAGGATGAAAGCATGTCACAAACTGCAGTTTTTATGTGGCACAAACTCTTCAAAGATGGCCGAGAGAGTGTGGAGGACGAGCCCCGCGCTGAAACGGCCGTCGACGTCCATCATTAATTTGAACAGCTGAAGTATGGCGTACGATAAACCCTCACTGAACATCTTATGAATTATTCTTAATTTAACCAAGCTGAATGGAGAAAACCAAGGTTAATTTCTCTAATTTCGATAGACAAAAGCGGTAACTTTTTTCTTGTCTCGTTTTTTTTACGAGCATCTCGGAAACATTTCAAACATTCAAAGTATTTTCATAACCTTCATTTTCTGCCATGAGGGTATTTTGCAATCCACATGATGTCATGGACAGAACGATGTGTAATTTAGAATAAAATTGCACACACCATCCTTTCTTTCCATGACATCACCCAGATCACCCACGTGTGTATCTGCTTCCATATGTTTATATGATTCTATGTTTTCTCGCTTTGTCCATGAATGTATCCGCACACTTGCCTATCTGTGCAAAGCAGCAAAGTAACATATAAGCAATACGAGGCACTCTGGCCTTCATCAAAAACAAACAGCGCGCTTCATTTCAGAATGCTACTTTTCGAAGAATTATTAGGTGGGGAGTGCCAATCAATTTTAACGACCTAAGTATAATAAGTCAAAAAATAAAGATATCGAAGATACTTTGTCTTGTAGAATGTTCTTAAATTTTATGAGACACTGGAGAAAACTTTTGCCATCACT
>JAHWFO010051046.1:0-11587 GCA_023313115.1 Rhysida immarginata | reverse complement strand
TATATTTTGATAGAAAATTTTAAAAATTTTAATTTGGAAAAACTATCCGTTTGATTACAAAAAAAAAATTACAAAAAAATAACTACACATGCAATGTATTTTGAAATTTATTCATTAATGGAGGTTTATAATATTGGCGTAAAAAATCAACCAAAAACTTATAGTTAAAATTTTCTATATTTTTTTTTCACTCATATAGCAAATTTTCGTTATTCAATTTCATACATTATATTCAAGTTTAATGATGAGTGATAAAACTTCGCTAAAATAAGATGAAAATAACATGGACGTTTTATTTCAAGTTTTGCCTCCATATTTCACAGACAGTTTAACTTTGTTATATTGAATTGTATTTTCTTCAAAAGAACTAGATTCAACAAAAAATTATATTTTCTGATCGTCTGAGAATTCCACAAATCAACATTTCTATAACATTCGGTAAAGTTATAATATAAACGTACTTGCTTCTTATTATTTCTTCGAATATTTTAACGAATTTATCAACCTCCAAGGAGCATAGATTGAAGGATCCTGAAATTTTGCTTATTCGGATTAAAATTTACGATCAATCAACGAATATTTCATTAAAAATTTAATCTAAATTGCATCTTCCACATGCATTTCAATGCTATCTATCGCTGCGTTTGGGCCAACAATGGCTGACAAACTCACGTGACAGCCGTTCTACCAATCAGCTGCTGCGGGCGGCGCGTAAAAGGTTTGCCGTACTTTCCTAATCTAGAGCTTTACTGTTTCATAACCTCGAGAATTTCCGTTTTTAACCTCTTTAGTTAGTTTTAGCTATATGATTCATGGGTTATTCGGAAGTCTCATAAATTGTTAATGAATTTCATAGGAAAAGTTTCCACTAATCGACTCCAGTGAACAACAGTTTGTATTCCTTACTGGTTATTTTTAATGTTAACCAAATTCAGAGGAGCGCAAGTAGAATGCTGTGCCTTTCCGAAAAGAGGTAAGCTCTCCAAACTAACTTTTTTCATTTGAAATAAAAAATGGTTTACATTTTCAGTTGTTTTAGAGCAGTTTATCTTGGTAATGTAGATTATTTAAGGTTACTTGTTTCTAAAGTCCCTGATTATTGATCATCTAAAGGGTTTATACTGGAGCAGCAGTTCCAACAGCCTTTTTTTGAAACCATGGCGTGCACATAAAAGGAAATAAAATCAATATATATTACAAATAATTATTGATTAAATGAACTTGATACTTATAACCTATAAAAAATTCATTTTATTTTCTTTTTCTTGTGTTTTCAAAAAACAGAAAATATACACCAATTTAGTAGGGTATCATGAAAATGTAAACTGTAAAAAGAGCCTATAGCTCTATCGCTATAGGAGCAGAAAACTATTGATGTGTCATCAATATCCATTATCCATGCATGGAAAAATCGTTGTACTAGCAGTGCTGAATTAGTGTGGTAACAAGAGAGTATTGAATATTTACTGAATGAGATTAATAAAGAGAATTGATCTCTGATCAAAACACACTATCAAAACAATTTTGTCCACACAACAATAAAGATTGATAGGACAGGAGTAACTATAAAATATTCTTACAGTGACTATAGATAAGGTTGTCACAACAATTCATTTCTCTCCGTGCAGTGATAGTATTTTCAGGATGTAAAATTGCATCGCTGCTGTATTACGTGTGATAAATTGTATCACTTTCATATTAGGGATAAGATATCTTCTATTTCTTAATTAAACTCACGCCTTTTAACCAGTTTTTTATCTCCAAAGTTTTTGCCCGGTTCCCCGTTTTTAACCGCTCCGGTCTAAAAAGATATTTGCTATAATGAAAATACTGCACTTCCATTTGATTTTTTTTTCCGAACTTGATGTTCTACAGTAATAACAAACAAAATTAAAAGAGATGAGATTCAATTCCCCAAATGGAAGACTCTGTCCTCTTCAAAGCGTTTAAGTTGGAAATGACAATCGACAATCGAACAGTTAAGATGGGACGAAAGCAGCGCTTTCACAAAGCTCATCTAACCAGAATAAACTCCAAATGAAATACACTGAGGTAGTCAAGAAGCCTAACCAACCCAAGCGGTCTTCCATATTATACAAAAAAGAAAATAAGATTGACGATTGTCAGAAACAAAATACAAACGAAATAAAAAACACAAGGAGACAGAAGATTATCACATCTTCCAGTAGTCCGGGAAAGAGACGTTGCTAATATCTTCAAAATTGACGTCAAGAACGTGCCTCGGTTTACGATACTTCGTATGCCAGTTCAAATTCAATGAATTCTTCAGTATCTTATTCACAAGTTTATTGTCGTGAGTCTTCATCTTCTGTATCATAATCAAAAGGAGATCCTGTATAAACTTTCCTATATGGGCCATGTTTAAATCCAAGTGGATGGATTGGTTATTCACCGTCCTTCTGTCCAGCTTGGCAATGGTCCTCAGGGTAACATTCTGGAATGACTGTAGTTCACTCCATCTGGTTTTACAGATAGTCGCCCATTCAGGCATGCCATAGAGGAGTATGGTCCGGATAATCGACTTGTACAGAAGTAGCTTGTTGTCAATGCTGAGGACGCTGTTGCGACCCATGAGAGCTATGATACTGTACATAGCCCTCTTCGCTTTGTTCAGAGCAAAGGACATATGCTGGTTCCATGAGAGTCTTGAGTCAATGATAACTCCCAGATACTTGTAGTTGTCCACCCAGTCCAGTTTCTTATTGAACAGAACAAGAGAATCTGGGGGACGCTTCAGCTTACTATTGAGGTACAAAGCCTTGCACTTTCCGACGTTAAGGTTCAACTTCCAGCAGTTAAACCAGTCTTCGAACTGTTTCAAGGCGCACTGCAGCCGAGAGATAACGTGAGCCGGCTGGTGTGCGTATGTCATAATGGCAGTATCATCCGCATAAAAATAGAGATTACAATTATCAGGTTTCGGGAAATCATGTACAAAGTAATTAAATAGCACAGGCCCGAGGACAGAACCCTGAGGGACACTGGCCTTTACAACACCGGGCGTGGAAAGATTTTCTCCAACTTTGGCTTGTTAGAATCTGCCGTCAAGAAAGGATTTCACCATCAAAATCAAATCGGCAGGGAACCCGTCTCTGATCATTTTGTAGACAAGGCCCTCATGCCACACCTGCTCAAAAGCTTTACTAACATCGAGAAATACCACCCCACAGTACCTGGAGAGGTTCAGGGGGGTGCCCAGGTCTTCAACGAGCTTCCATATCTGCATCGGACAAGAGTGGGCAGCACAAAAGCCAAACTGCTCTTCCCAAAAAAGGTCATTTGCTAGACAGTGGTCTTGGAATCTGACGAGAATCGTTTTCTCCAACACCTTGGACATCGAGGGCAGCAGGCTAATAGGACGGTAGCTCGCCGGAATTGCAGGATTTTGCCCCTGCTTGGGGATACTCAACACAATAGATTGCTTCCAAGCCACAGGGAATAAGAAAATTTCCAGCAGACGTTAATGATATTAGTGAGATAGTCAATAAAGTTCTTCGGGAGATTTATAAGGGCGTTATTACTCACCTTGTCTCTTCCTGGAGCCTTCTTCTTTTTCAGTTTATTTATGTGTAAGTTGGAAATACAATCTGAGACTATACATAGACATTAATAAGCAATCAGGTTATTTTACAAATAAGAAAGAGCCAATTAAAAAAATACAAAATATGATAAACAGAAAAGCATATAATAACTAATTGGATAAGTTGCAAGTAGTCAATCAGGGTAATATATAAAAAGATAGATTACTAACCAAGTTACAATACAAGAATGAAAACAATGACTAATAATACTATTTAAGAAAGGCCATATTTAGCAAATAGTAACCAATCATTGACAGGCATAGGGCCCAAGTCATTTTAAATAACCGAAATTACATTTTTTATACAAGAAATGTGCTCTTTAATATCCTTTTTTTCAAATCTTCAAAGTGTAGACCCGTAACTTTTGTGCTACAAATTGAACATGGAATTGTTCAATTGGACTTACATGTTTAGTGCGATCCAAAAATTTTTTGAAGGGAATGTTTACTTTTATAAACTAATTTAAGACCAAATTTAATGTCAAGTGATGTCCCACTTCAAAAACGTTCGTTTTGAAAATATTGCCGAGGAAAAAATATCCAACTTCTAGCATAGGAAATATTAATTTCGTTCAAAGTTATGCATTATTCCCACCAGGAGCGCTAGAGTTATTACAGCTTGAAAATTTTAGTGTTTTACATCTTTTAATGTCTAATAATTAATAAGATGTTCAAATAAATTCTTAATAAATTCAATATAAAAATTCTACATTAACAGAATCCGTTAAAAAAGAATTAATTTTTCTTTGTGTTTATTTTTCATTTTAATTAACTGGAGTAAATGACAGGTAAAATGCTGAATGCTCCTGAAAAGAGATGGGCAGAAGTAGCATTTATTGAAGTAAATGAAATATCTTTTCAGAACATGAGTAGTCATTTAAGTCTTTTTCATTTCGATAAGTGATTGTTTATGGATTTATCAGTCGGGAGTTTTTAGACTATTGTGTGTAGTTATGTAATTTCAACCTTATTACGGGTTATTGTTTTGTAACTAGCACCCGAATCAACCTAAAAAATTACTAAACCATTGAAATTGAAAAATATCTTCATTCGTCTGTAATTCATATCGTTGTAATATGGGTTCAGAGTAATTGCTGAGATGTAAGGTGCTTTTGTGCAGAAACTGATTTACTAACACTGATTCATGTCAAACAAGTCCACTTTACCCACAATGTTAAAAACCTATCTCTTGCTTGTCGCTCTTGCGAGCTGCACTGTCAGCATTTACACACATGCCTCTCCCCTATATTGGTTTACTCAACAGAAATCATGTTGAAAATAATACGTTATTCAAGGTAGTGTCTCTCTTAAACATTTATTTATTTAATTATTTGACTTTTCGTGTCAAGAGACATACCCTTATAACACCCTCAAAAAGTTTCAATGATAAGATAGAGCAAGTAGGTTTATCAAACAACACGAAATCATAAAATAAGAGCGAATAAAACGCTAGTATGTACAGTCATCAACAGAAAATAACGCAATGTTCTCGATGCTCGTGAAACGCAATCATGAATTCTATGTCCAATTGCTTGTCACAGCAGTATGTAAAGAAAGCTATATGCAGTAGTCAAGTGTGGGCTATCGTGGAGCGGACGGCATAATTGTAAAGGTATACACATACCTCTCGCTCTGCTGCATTTTCCAGACGACGTGGTCTCGCGCGACTGGTCCGATGCTTTCCTTGCTGCCGGGAGATTACTGATTGGGATAACTTCGATAGTATAACTTGTGCTGAGGGGAACACATGACAATAAACAATGCTTAATCCGTTGCATTGAATTGAGTTCTAATAGCTCGGTGAATCTGTCGTGCTGCTGCTGCCTCTGAACGGGCTTCTCGCCCTCATGCGCAGTTCTACGCCGTCAATCGCCTGCCGTGCCGAACTTGGTAGAATTGCTCTGCTCTCGGGTTCCGCTTTTCCATGTAGCTGATTCGGAACGGGTCTTCCTCGTCGAGTTAGAAACGCTCCTTCGCTGTGCGACTTTCTCTCCGGTGGGGAAGAAGCTTTTTCTCCCTTGCCGAACATCGGTATGAAAACTCTCTCTCTCGAGACATCCGTCAGCTGCCGTTTCTTACTGCTTTCTCCCTCCTCGCATCTCAAACTTCGATTACCCATCAAACAGGAAAATATTTTGTGACGTGACAGTTATCTAAGGTAACAAGTTATAGATGGCCAAAAAATCTGGAAGATACCTTTGACCGCCATCGAGTATGTTCAATCTGGTTTCTATACATTATTGCCATTGCCCTGAATCGCAGCTTTTATTACAAAATGGAAGCAGAATACCAAGATCAATTCCTATCCACTTCTGTTGATATGCTTTCTATTAGTCTCCACTGTTCGCGGGTGTCTCTTTACGAAGGCCCGTATAAATAGGCCAAAGTCACAAAAATCCATTGGCGATGCACGCGGCGACTTCACGGGTATGTCGCTGAATGGAGTGGAGTCGATTCCGATGTCTTTTTGCGTGCGTTTCAGGAACAGGCGAGTTGACACGGCGGTTTGATTCGATGCCTTGTCTTGGTGCAGCCAAACTTTGTGTAACTCTGTACCGTGCAAACCGGGAATGTGTTGGGTAAATGTAGGAGTTAGAACGTTAGTCTAGAGTATATAGTGTTTAGTTTGGCCTTTGACTCAACTCTGTGTAAAGTTAACTTACCATTATAGCTGTATACTGCCACTAACATGAAACCTTTTTAAAGTGTTTCCTTGCTTTCACGTTAACATTTTATGAAGTCCTTAGAATCCCTTGGGCGGTTTAAAAAATTGTACGGGGCAGTGTTGGGACACGGTCGCTAGTTAAGTCGTAGAATACGTCTTGTGACTATATAGCGAATAAGAAATCCTTTTGTATTACACAATTTTAAAAATTTAATTTCTAACATAAAATGTTCAACATACTTGCAATATATCATAATTTTAAACCAGATTCGTTATTTTTTAACTGAACCTTAATTATAAGTCATTTACAAATTACAAATCAGTGGTGTGTGATACGAGAGATATGATACAAATGTCAACAGACTAGAATCAATATCAAATCTGTAGAACTGCCACACAATGTAGTAGGTGATTCGATGGGCATGTAATCTAAATTGAAACGTTTCTTCACAAAGCCAAGAGCTGTAAGTTTAATATACCATCTACATTGAAGTCTCCAAATATCATAATTTACACATCAGTATCCACCCCCATGTTGACTTTGATAGGTGTAGTTGCTGGTGAATATTTCATCAACGCACTAAACAACAACATTGTCATATCAGATATCGAACATTAGGATGAGTTTAAACAATGCCTAGTATAAATCTCACCACACATTAACCATACAAATATTACCTAAACCAGTGTCAATCAGTCATCTATAGTTTGACCAGTCTATCAGTATATGTTCGCATTCAGTTAAAGAGTTAATATTTCTGAAGTTCGCAAAACCGCCTGCATTCCTATAACTTATTACCGTATTTGGTGAGTGCGTCGAATCTAATACAACCAGACTGATTCATTTGTGTCCTCAATTCGAATCCATCTACACTGTCATATCAATGAATTATGAACACCATGTATGGCAACTGAACCCTCCACCTATGAATTTCGAAGCTCTGTTGACAGCGCTTCAATCGGAATGGACTGTCATACCATCGGACATATATGGCCCACTTCTTGCGTCCACGCCACGACGCCTAGCAGCAGTTATAGTGGCGAAGGGTGGCTACTCCCATTAATAAGCCGGTGGTCACAATTCAGTGATATGACAGTGTATATGTAAAGGTTCACCTGCATTCATCCAAGTCGCACTTATTGCCAAGTAATCAGATGTAATAAGTACTTTGCATGCGCTACTAAACACTGTGTATTGAGATTGGAAACTATAACGTTTACAATATTCTGTTGTTCAATGGAATCATCATCATTGTTGTAGCTAACAGTATCGTTGTTTGTATTTTTTAATAGAAATTTTTTTACGCGTTTGGGGAATGTTAGCAGCATGTGTGATTCCAATCTCACGTGTTCGTCTCTGAACTTTTTCATCGAAGGTGCTTGACTATCTGGAGTGAGATAGCAATTACAGTAGTCTTTTGAGTTAGTTCAATATAATCCATCTATACTGGTTACTCTACTCAATCCAAACATTAACAGTTGATTTTATTCTGATATGTCATAATCATAGAAGATACGATCACCTTGGTGTTTAAGTGCCGTGATCTCAGCGGTTGGCACCAATGGGAACTGTTCACGCTTACATTTGATCTTACCACCTAAATTGATGTTCGCTATACGTGTAGTGATCGCTGTCCATTTCAAAGCATCATTTATGTTGTCTTTGAACTTGGAAATCAAAGGTGGCTTGCATTTGATTCGTGCCCATTTCTTCATTTGGCAACTATAACCATAAACGACAGATGCATTGTTTTTGCTGATGTTGTAGATGTTGTATCTCGTTTCTTTCTTTTCGAACTCACAACCACAACCTACTACATTCATATATTTCACATGTTGTACAGGAGAGAACACAGGGTCAATAAACAACATTAGAAAAATGATTTCGAACATTTTCGGATTTGCTCAAATCGACTTATAATGGGAACAATAAATGACTATAAATCGGAAACTTCTTGATGTCTGCCGCTGATATTTGTCACGCACTTCTCCAAAAACCTCGTCATTGTTTCATACAAAATTAGCTTCCTTTTTAACGGTCCCTTATGAATACACCGAGCGCACCGTTTACAAATTCATCGTACACATCGATATTCACTCTCAATAGTACGGTGAGTCAATAGCCAAGCATGTAGGATATTGCAAGCCTCCAAATTCGACAATAGCCATCTTGGGTAGTTTTGTTTTTATTATTGGCAATAACAACATATTACACACGATAGCAATCTTGTTGCGAGCATCAATGCTGCTGTTGCGATGAAATATTCTAACTACATCGGACAAATATTCCATGCAGCATTGCTTACTTGTAAATATTCTCTCAATCAACTGCTTTCTCTTGAGGAAGCAATTTTTCACTATTGCCAGTCTTAGTCAGTTTAGTTGAGAATATTTCATTACTCTGGCACATCACTCGTGACAAGTAAAATGAATTGTCGATGATATTGGGCATCACTTGTCTGAACTGACCATACTTATCTGATCAATTATTACACATTTCAAAGAAAGGAATTGGCGATGATATTGTTATAGGACCTTAGGAGTCAATCCACTGACCCTTTTGCTTTGCGGTGTGATTCTAAATACAGAGTGTATAGATTCTTAACAGTGCAGAGTGTTCCCGTTCAAATTCACTGCAGCCTTACCAGTGGACGCACAGATCATAGTATAGTGTAACGTGTAAAAACAGAGTACTAATGGATACGCAGTGGAAATAAGATATTGCACGTTAACAGGGTAAGGTTGAGATAAATAAAGTTTAATATAAGTAAATTCAAATAACAAAGTAAATATATATAAAATAAAATAGGTAGGAATAAAGTAAAGAGCTAAAATTCTAGCTCTAATTAAAGTAGAATGATTGACAAAATATAACTAATAACTTTCGAAATCAAAAGTTACAACAAAGCTGAATACTCCAACTGAAAATTAGCACCAAAGATATAAGCTTAAAAACTTACGGACTAAAGTTCAGCAAATACGATTGAGTTTTTAAACTTCAAAAACTAATGAGTATCCGCACATTATAAATTCTTACAATGATAAAACCGAGCTAATCGGCTTTTTCAAGAATCACATATCATCTAAATATCTTAACGAATTCTGATAGACAAAACTTGCTTAAGTAAAGAAAAATACACAATACGAGAATATCAATTACAATTCTTATTCTCTAAAGCATATAATACGACTAATTCATAACTTGTCTTAAATTACTTAGTCTAAGCTTACAACTAATTACATGAAAATATGGTAAGATGCTTTTCGGGTATTACAGTTTATAGATAGCATATGACATGGTCTCTTAAATATAACTACGCCTGAATATGGGCGCTAAATTCAACACAATTGAAGACTTTAACTGACAATGAAAAATGTATCAGAAGCACAAATTAATTGTTAATGTTCATGTCCGAGGGTTTAATAAATTCTAAAGTCTAGTCAAATTTTTAGAGGAATTTGCGGTAAAAGTTCACACAAACGATTTCAGTCAGTCTTAATGGAACAAACGAAAAGGTTCACATAAGTAGAGTTCAATTCAAAGTACACAGAATTCTACAGAATAAATGCCTGAAATAAATGCACTTGGACCAACACATTAAATGGGAACAAATATGAAGCAGATTCCACAATAAGGAAGACTTATCTTAATAATTTTGTAGTCATGTAGCCAAACATGTGCTCGTCGGGAGGGCTGGACACTAAAGGTAGGAAAAAGGATAAGACACAGACTAGAATTGAAACACGAATTAAACAGGCATAAAAATAATTAACCTTTTCCTCCAACTCTTGGTCACAAACAAATGGTCGTTAAATAAAACCCTTTATTACCTCATTAATAACTTGGGCCTGAACTCCGACGCACTCACACATGACTTATTTAAGCTAAATATGCAAACCCATACTGGGTTGAGAGATAGGCGTTCAACCCAGCTGGAAAGAAGCCTCTAATTGTCGAACGCCCGTCGAACTCTCTTCCATATAAATCAATTAACACAGGCGACCAGGCACTAGGGTCACAACACGTTAACGAAAATGAACTTACAATTCCGGTTGTTGAAACGGAGAGCGTTCGGTACAACGTCAAACTCACGGTTGCTCCGCATGAACCCGAGCTCGCTGACTCATTCCTGCTGCCGGAGTCGCTCGTCGGTGGAAATGCCGCCTGCGGTGCTTCTCCGCCGAACACACCTTGTCTCAGCATAGAAAACGGACGACTCGCCACGTCGTCGCCTCTATCCGGCTGAGGGTCCTGGTGTTTCCGTCTATCGCGGGCGACAGCGTAGAGCCCTTTTTCCTCCGGTGTCGAGCAGGTTTTTCTTTGGTCCTCTCGTTCTGAAGTTCGGGTTGCTCTCCTCTTTTCCGAAGAAACTTCCCGCCAAGAAAGCTTCGGCTTCACGTCACCAATCCTCCCTGCGGCATCATTGGTTCGGGCGTGTAGATGGTTGTGATGACACTGTCTGCCCTGCTCCTCCCCCGCCTTCGAACGGGTGAATACACCCGAGCGGTAATAGCAGGCAGTGTCGCGGGAAATCACGTCAGGATCGGATTTCCGTGACATATAGGCGTTACGAATTATATTCTGCCGTTGTCCGAATCAATTTAAGATTTAATGTTTCCATGACTAATTTTTATCATTAATATTTTGTCATTGTCAGCAGTACTGGCCAAATACACATGTATGCATTGGCTATCACGTGTGCATATTCTGGGTATAAATTCTAAGATCAACTTTTCTGTTCACATTACTCTGCAGATGTTTGGATATCACATTGCTACACTTTCTTTCAAGTGGGATAGCCTTGCCGGTCTCGTATTCGAATTCATCGTTGTTCTCGTAACCCGCCTCGCCAACAAAACTTCGCATGTACTCATCTTTCATTTTGTTCTCTTTGCAAGTTGTTTGCAATGTCGTTGTCTTTCTTGCACAGTTCTCTAAGTTCTCCCATCAATGGATCTGTATCTGTTGCTTTCGTATTTTTTCTTTTTGGCTAAAATGATCGCCTTGTTCGGATCGTACAATTCGATGAATTTGTGTACATCTGATACATCTACAACTTCATTGCGAAATGGAAAGAACAATGCAATCTTTTCAAGAATTGTAATTGATTGTGTCGGTTTCTAATGGCGGTATCTAATCACTCTGTGCCCACATTTTTGCGTCTATATGTATTGACGGTTGAACTAAAATGTCATAGACTCCATAGTTTTCATTATCAGTCACTTCTTTGTTCTTAATGAAGTTTTCATCTAAATCTGCATGTCTCTTCTTAGCTTTGTGTATCTGTTTTGGCAAAACGGTCGAAATTTTGGCGACTAGT
>JAHWFO010050994.1:0-20283 GCA_023313115.1 Rhysida immarginata | reverse complement strand
ATAATAATAATAATAATAATAATAATAATAATAATAATAATAATAATAATCGGTAATACAGGTGTGAGATAATCATATATTTTGAATATTAAGCAAAGTCTGAACGACTATTCAGCTTCGTCGTTCGCACGCCAGCTGTTAGAAATTGCTAATAATCGATGGGGAATACTGAATGTGATGCAATATTATTAGGATCGGCTAGTTAGAGTACAACTCGGGCATCAGGTAATATAATTATAAAGATCCGATATCTTATAAAAATTAAATTTTACTTTTACTGTAGAAACCCCAAGAAAAAAAAAATTTTGCTATTCAAATGTGCTTTGGAGATGTATGTTTGCAGGATTTTTGTGTTTAAAAAAAAAAAGCTAAACAGAAGAGAAGCAGGAGATAGATGGGTAGAGAGAGCGAAATATGAAGACACGCACACACACGGAGAGAGAGGGAGAGAGAGAGAGAGAGAGAGAGAGAGAGAGAGAGAGAGAGAGAGAGTAAAAGAAGCAGATGTCGTTGCCGAGGTCACGTGATGCTCTTGTAATTCTGATTGCAAATGGGAACGAGAGAGAAAGAGAGTGACTGGCTCTGTGCCAAACACCATTTATGATATACTGCGCAGCTATAAGACAAAAGGGAATCCATATGGAAAGCCATGCAGTGAAAAGGCGATGGTGGACGGGCTTTCGAACGGAAGGAAATTGCAACGAATCGCTTTTCAAGGTGTCATTCGTTTCAAAATTATAAGGCAAAGGGGCTTCTGTGAGGATAATGACGAAATCTCTCTCTCTCTCTCTCTCCCTGAAACCCATCGGTGAAACCTTCGACATCAGAAAGAAAGAGACGACTCGTTTTACAGGAGCCATTTTTGTCTTTTATTTTTGCGCTATCCTTGTTTATTGCATAATGCCCGCGATTTAAAATAAATAAGCTCAATGACTACGGGAATCGGAAGATGAAAATAATAAATAATTCCCCATTTCTAAAGAGGCTCTTTTTTAGAAGAAAGAGGGGGATTCAATGAGAAAACAGACCTCAATCTCTACCTTGAAATGTCTTCAAAACTTTTTGCATATATAAAAGTGTTTATATAAAATTACAGTAGAAAGTGGAGGAAAGCATGCTAAGAAACGAAAAAATAAAAGTGAATTCACTTCCATTTCGCCTCAACAGTATGAAAGGGAAGTTTTTCAAAGGAAGCCGGAGTGGATATACGAACAGAGAGTTGTAAGATCTTGAAAAAAGCTGACGTTTCGGATTAAGTATCTACAGTATAAACTTCATTTTTCATTCTGAACCTAAACCCCAATTCTAATACAAAAAACTTGAATACGAATACAAGGATAACTAATCGTTTGATTAATAATGACGGTAGTGCGCAAACGTAATGGTGATAATTCTATTTAAAGTTTTTGTATATGAAACGGTTGAATTTGTAAGATGACAATTTTTACTCATGAATTTTTTTTCTTAGTATATCTACAGGGTGGTCCATAAATCTGTCCCCCCCCTTTTATTTTTTGAACCGAAGCAGATATGTCAATTTTGATGAATCCAATGAATAGGAAGTTGAGGGTGGCCTATCCCATGGTGCACTTTTCATAATTCCAAATATGCAAATTAGGACACATTCAAGATTTATCTCAAAAAACCGTAAGGGATAGAGAAAAAAAACCCAATTGCAAACTTGTTCAGCATAAAAAAACAAACAAATCAAAAAAAAAACCCTTCCAAACGGGCCCACCCATCACCCACAATCACGTGTAGCTTTTGACCATGACCGGAACAGTGTAGCTTGCCATCCTGGAATTGTTCTGTCTTCTGTGTGCTGAAACTTGCCTTTCATTTGCATTTCCGCATGAAAGTGAATGTGAGTATGGTAATTTATGTTAATTTTTTGATTTGCATGCTTTACATGATGGAAATATCAACATTCAGTTTTCCTTGTGCAGTGTGACTGTTTGTAAGCTACAAACAGTTCACCACGTGATTGTGGGTGATTGGTTAGTCTGATTTGGATGATTTTTTTTTTGTTTTGTTTGTTTTTTTATGGTGAACAAGTTTGCAATTGGGTTTTTTTCTCTATCCCTTACGGTTTTTGAGATAAATTTTGAATGTGTCCTAATTTGCATATTTGGGACGATGAAAAGTGCACCATGGGATAGGCCACCCACAACTTCCTATTCATTGGATTCATCAAAATTGACATATCTGCTTCGGTTCAAAAAATAAAAGGGGGGGGGGCAGACGTATGGACCACCCTGTATAATGTGTGGCAGCCTGCGTTTTCCAAGAAACGTTTTGGTTGAAGAGAAATCAACTGGTTCTCATGAGATTTTTAGCAGCACGCAAGGCTCCTAGCTATAAAGTATTAGAAAACCATTTTTAAATTTAAATTTTAATCTTGCGTTGATACAGGCTACACCTTACAGTTTCTGCGTTTATATTCCGCTTACTTTTATCTCCAAATAATCTTGCGAGGGATTTTAAAATCGCCTTCCCAGGTTAAAGAATAGACAGCTCGAAGACAGGCAGTTTTCTCGGACTTTAGCAAGGGAACGTTTCGAATCTTGTAAGAGCTTCGCACAGCTGGACCTTATTTTATCTTGTACGATAATCTGCGGCACTTACTCCTTCGAGGGAGTTTTGCGCCATCCCAGTAAATAACGACTGCTACGAGATGACAGTAGCAGCCGGGACCGACGGCTTAACGTGCCCTCTGAAGCACGGGGGGTTCATGATGGAAGAGCTGCTGGCGGACGAACAAACCAGTGGCTATCACCAGCTGCTGGACAACCAGCACTGGTCACTCAGCAAATGGGTCAGACTCAAGTCCCCCAACAGCTGTGCCCCAAATAACCGTCCCACCCAGCAGTGGTCCTCAAGCCACTAGCTGTCACCCAGCCAGCAGCTGGCCGCGCCTGGACCTACTTGCCACTGTTCAAGCATTGGTCTCATCGCAGAAATATGAGGAGACTCTGGCGCGATCAAGAATACGCGATTTGCACAGACAAGATCAGGATGAATTTTTCTCTAAAGTACGGAAAATAAGAACTGGTCAAGATAATTCATGATAAGATAATTCGTTTGTGGGTTCCCGCAGTAAAGATTGATTTAGATCCCGACGATCAGCACATCTTTAAAGCATCAGCAACATGGGTCAAAGACAACGACAAAGAATCAACATCCGCAAAATAAAATTTCACAGAAACAAGCTTTGATTAATGTTGACTTAAGTTAAACTTATATTTGTTCAAGAGACTAACCAACTGATTGAGCAATTATGAACATGGATCAATATCGCTTTGACAAAGAGATACATTTCTGGCCGGACTCAAAGGCGTGAAGAAAGTTAATGGGCTCAATCTCTACATCAACGCATTCATAAATGGTAATTCCAATCAGAAAAATAGAAATTAAATATCTCCATTGCCTATGACTCACTTTTTATTCAAGTTTTCTCAAAGTCATCTTTTAATGCTGTATCGAATGCAATAAGTTTGGCTTAGCAAGGCGTTTGTTCGACTCGAAACATTCCCTGTTTAGTAAGAGGGCCACTGCAGAAATTTGAACAGCTGAGGTATGGCGTACAATAAAACCCTCACTGAACATCTTATGATTTATTCTTCGATGAATATTACACCTTAGGAAAGACAGCCCCGGCCTGCGGACTAGGTAACTGCTCTAACCAAGCTCTAAGGTCATGTAAATAGCGATTAGCTTTCATATCCGCAGTGGCGCAATTGGTTGGCGCGTTGGCGATTTCAGGCTGTGGAATTTTCTTTCCTATTTTAAATCATATCATCAGAAATTTGTAGCTGACCAATCGATATACACGCGCCAACAATTTTGAGTAACGTTACACGTGCGGGATTTCCCAAATTGCATTGCCATGCAGGTATTCGAAGTGAGCATTGTTGGAGTGCAGGAGCAATTGATGAATGGAGATTTCAAGCGAGGAGTGGAGTCTGTGAAACGCTGAGAGAAACATTCCCGGACCAAACTTGTATAAATTTAGAAAGATGGGAACCCGCCGGAACACATTCGCCCAGTAGAGAACATGATAAAGCAGACCCCCGTATCACTTTACAGCAGACAGAATAGCCCCTCTATGTCGGATCGAAGGCAATCACTACAATTTTGAGATTTCATCTTCAACAAATGTTATCTCTGCGAGATGGATTCCCCACTGAGGCCAACGAAAGATTTTAACAATTAGTGTTTTTTTTTCATTTGTTGGAAACAATGAAGGATGGATTATTGCTAGGACCCCGGTGCTTTGGCGGCTTTTGAGTGCTGACGTCAGAGCAAAAAGAGATAGAAGTGAAATTATGACATAAAATGGTCGAAACATTCGAACGACGTGACCTGCTCTGACCCTTTATCATTATGACCCTGAGACTACGGATCAGTCAAAGACATGTATGCAGAAAGAAGACCCTCCGCTGAAGAAACCATAAAGAGTTTGAAGCGTTGGAATGGTTATACCTGCTAGCTCTTTCTCTTGCACTCGTTATGTAGCAACTATTCCTTTGCAAATTATTAAAATGTCATTGCAGAAAGGTGCATGACGAAGTGCGTTCCACAAGTGCTGCGAATAAGTCGTCAGGCCAGGGGCGAGTTTTTGGAAGGACACTAGCATTTCTGTATCGCAGGCTTCAGATAACAGGAATTATTAAGCGGTGGCACCCCCTTTTGCTTTAATGACAGCCTCCATCCTCCAAGAAAAATTTTCCACCAGTTTATGGCAGTAAGAAGGTAGAATTTCCCTCCATTTCTGCCTCAGAGCACTGGTTACTTTAGTTTTTGTCTGGCACGTCATCGACGTTCCAAATTCATCCCAGTGTTCAATGGGATTGAGATCGGGGCTCTGGGCAGGCCAATCCATTTCTTCAACCCCTTTGTCTTGAAACCAGCCGTGTATAGACCTTGCTTTGATACTGAAAAGGCCCATCCCCGAACTGTTCCCACAATGTTGGCAGTGCACATTTGTCAAAGCTATCTCGATAAGCAACATCTTCATCATTCCTCTACTCAAGAAGCTGGCCCAGTCCGAACTTTGAAAAAGAGCCCCATATTATGATGCCACCTCCTCCAAACTTCACAGTGGGCACCACGCACGCAAGTAGGAAACGTTCTCCAGGCATCTCCCATCCAACTTCTTGCGAGAGTGTCTTCCGTGTTTCATTAGAGCATAGGACACGTTTCACTGTTCCATGCTCCAGTTTCTGCGATTTTTACACCACTCCAAACGTCGCCTGGAAGCTCCTAAATTTCTTGATTTCAAATCCATTGTCAAATATTATATGAAAATATCGTATAGATTAGGCATACAATAACACTAGTTGTTACCCGCGGCTTCGTCCGCCCGCGCCATCTGTTGAGGGGAATTACAAAGCAAAAGCAGATAATTTTAAATGAAAACCCCAGAAAGTGGGAAAGGGGGAGGGTCGTAGGGGGCTGATTTTTGGCGATAGAGCAGGGCCTTTATTGATAAGCCTGCCCTGAAAATTTCAAGTCGCTAGCTCAAACCGTCTAGGAGGAGATAGAATTACAGATAAATAAATAAATACACGCAAGAGTTTTAGTATATAGATACAAAGGTGTATCTAAGGGTTCTTTAATTACAAAACAGAGACTGCATTGTATTTCTAAAGGCTGTTTTCTTCGTTATAGAGTACGCAATTCCTTCCTCAGCTATCGCAAAGCCTTTAGGATTTTCGCAAGTGATTAACGGGAAGGAAGGGTGGGGGTTAGCAAAGAATGGCAGGATTACGAGTCGGAGTGAGCGGGAGCGCCACCCAAAAAGATGACACCAACACGGTTCCTTCCAAAATATGGCACTCCTTAAAAAACTTTTGCAGATCAAATATTTATAAAAATTATGAAAAACTATTCACTCAACTCGATTTTATGTTTGACTTTTTTCCTTCCCCCACTTTTTTTTTTTTTTTCCTTTAAAGTTTGCTCTTTCTCTCGTTTTCCTTTTTTCTTTTTTTTTCACCACCACCTCCTCCTCCTCTTCTTCTTCTTTAGTTGCCTTTGCGCCATCAGCCTCCGCTCATTATTTGCCAGAGGGGGGAAATCGGGAGTTTTTCGCGGTAACTGAGGCGACCCTTGGCCGCCACATGGATCGTTCGGCGCCGGGCTCTGATAGGCCCAACGACCATCAGCGCCATCTCTCGCCGTTTAATAGCAATCATGAATCTTGGTGACTAAATAATTTCAGACTACCCATCGCGGGGGGGGGGAAGAATAAAGAGGAGAAAGGAATGTCGGGAAACAAACGAAAGACCTCTCTCTCTTCGTGTGCGCATCAATCCCAAAGGCACAAACAACGAGATTGGGAAGAAGGAGAAAAGCAGACAACGGACTTCACAACGAG
This sequence comes from Rhysida immarginata, assembly GCA_023313115.1. NCBI lineage: Eukaryota > Metazoa > Arthropoda > Chilopoda > Scolopendromorpha > Scolopendridae > Rhysida > Rhysida immarginata. Next base: position 13,904 of record JAHWFO010050994.1, on the reverse strand, counting down.
AGGGGGGGGGGGATATTTTTCCCCTCACTCACTGGAAGTGAAGACATTAAGATTTTATGGAATTTAACAATTATATTAATATCAACAACAACTTTATTAATATATAAAAAGAAGAAGGGCTCAGCGTAACACAATATGATAAACTCGGTTAATCAGTAAATTTAGTAATAGGGCAATAAATTTACCTATTTAAATCAGGAGGAGTCTTTTAGAGAAGAGTCCTCGAAGGTGTAGATGCCATCAGAACGAATATACCTGCAAAAAAAATTAATTCTGTAAGGTGCTGGCTCTGCAATATTCTAATTGAAAAATCGAATATCTCATTATACAGGGAGAGTCAAACGTCTCTTACCCCCCATACAATTTCAAAACGAGTGGAGATACAACAAATTTGTTGCAGACAACATATAGGAAATAAGGGAGGGGCTAAACAATGGTGGTGTCAAATTTGACCTTTGACCTCGAATTTTGCACTTTGTAGAAAAAAGTACAGGTAGCAAAAAATTTCCAACTGTACAGTTGTAGAGCTCAGAACGCTGATTTTAACAACAACGAAAAAGATTAAAAATAAACACACTACAGCCGGATTAGTGGCGAAAGCGTTAAGGCGCAGGTTTTGCCGCTCTCAAAACTAGCGGGTCGCAGGTTCGAACCCCGCCGAGGGCTTAAGTATCTGTGTTTGTCTCCCTTTCATCCTTTTCATCCATTATTCTGGGACTTTATTATTACTTGTGACATGGTTATCTGCTTTGGTATGGCGCAAGAGAATTACCATGACACTTTTAAGTTGTATGGAGTCAGATATTCTGACCCTCTCGCCAGGTGATCCGTAACGTTGTATCCCGAGACAGTGTCCAACAGCGTATTCGTCAAGGCCGACCAGGGGCCTTAGTCTGGACTTTTACTCACCTCACCTCACTTCACCTCGAACTCATCGCGGTTGTTTAACACGTATAAATTTTCTCGACTCACAAATCGGTAGTCTGGAACAGGTTAACTCGATCAGTGTGTCACAATTCGTAGCCATCGGCCGTACGCGTTGCAAATTGAATTATGGGATATGCAAAAAGGGATGTTAGGTGGAGGTTAAAATGCTATAACCAATCAAATCGCAAGATTATTTCGCAGGGCTTTAGTTCGTCAATTAGCTGATTCGCTAATTCTTTTGTAATCCTAAATAATCTGCGAAAATGGTCGTCATGCAGATCAAAGGCATTCATTCGTGGCCTAAGAATTCTTTCCCTTCTTAGCGCACGTCTTTCATCCCTTTATAATGTTTCGATAGCTAACAGTATAACATATCCGTCCACATATCCGTCCTCCATGATGGAAATCACCAACACGTATAAAACTCAGACATCTCACTGGCTGTCGACCACATGTGTAGCAAACGCAACAGGCGAGATAAAGTGAGTAGTGCGTTCAGATGCGTTGAGTGTCGAGACTACCATTTTCCTCTCGCCAAACGTGTTTGCACCACGTGACACCGTCAACACGTCTCACGATGGAACTCACAAAAGTCCAGACTAAGGCCCCTGGTCAGACGGGGCCCAGTTTTCTCGAGATGTCAACCCCCCGATGGCTGCGAGATGCAATACATCAGCTGAATTGAAGAATAAATGTGTCGTGTAGACTATGGAATGGCATTATGGTATTACGAAACTACGAATTCAGCTGGCTCGTACAGACATAATACCCATCATGATGTTAAATGTGATGGGATCTGTGAAATACCATGCACAGTTATGCATTGTTGCTGAAGTACACCACATTGAGTACTTCATTCACTGGCAGAACCAAATGTAGCTTGAAAATTTATCCCTACTTGTAATGGTTACAAATTGCAAGATGTAAAATTTGAGTCAAAGGTCAAATTTGACACCAGCTTTGTTTAGCTCCTACCTAACTTCCTATGTGTTGCCTGCAACAGATTTCTTATTTCCACTCGTTATGAAATAATATGTCAAGTGATATTAACGAAGCTTAACTCTAATATGTAATCACAGGTATCAATACCTATACGTTTATATAAGGTTGACGTGCTGGGACAAGTCTTCGAGTTGGTAACACATACTAAACACTTTATAGCGTGACGCTGTAGATATAACACTCAAACACAGGTGCACAAAGCATTAATCATAAATAAGAAATAAATAATGCTCGATATAAAATCATTTTTATACCGGCGCACAGGGGCAAAGTTAAATGTAAACCTAGATTGCCTCTATTATAAACCACCGTATGCACCTCACATTTGTAATAATCACTACGTGGTGAGACATTACGACGATACTAATTAACACCTCATGTAGCACGCAGATTATAATAACACAAAATCATGAAAACACTTAATTCACACTGTAAGGAACATCGCTTTGTTCCGCAAATTAGGATACTCTTTGATTCGTTTCAGTTCGACGCACTATAGGCATAGACGCCTCACACAGTTCGGTGGGCGCAAACACTAATTTCAATTACGATGAAATACTGCAATTGTATCGTTGCACCGTGCTTCCCTAAATGTTAATAAATAAAGTACTAAAAGTACGGAGGGTTGATTCAGATAAAATGAGACGACTTTGCATTTCTGTTACGATGGAGTAATACCATGGCGCCACCATCGGTTGTGTTCGTTGTGAGAACCACGTTGTTGGACTATCGCCCGGCACCGTAATTTCCACTGAAGTAGGCTGAGTTTGAGGGACTCCATGGGAAGTTCGTTCCACACCTGCTGACACACTTTCCATAGCCCATCAACGGTTCTTGGTCGGCGACTTCCGAGCCGTCGTTTCAGGAGACAAAAACTACAGAAATCCATCGGTGATGCATCAGGAGATTTTACAGGCACATGAGAGAAGGGAATAACTCGTATGCCCGTCTCCTGTTCCATCTTCCTGTAGTAAGCCACAGATGACTTGGCAGTGTGGCTTGATGCCTTGTCCATGTGGATCCAAACTTTTGATTGCTCACCAGGGTACAGATGTGGGGATATCCTGCCGATATATGTGGTCCATCACCTTATGTGGGGGAGATTTTCTTTCAGCACTTCAGACCGGGATTTCTCGTACCACCTGAGCTGGGCGTGTTGGCTGGGGCTTGTTTCCGGTCTGCTTCTCTGATCGTCCACGTTCATTAGATGGTCGCAATTTGTTCTTTTTGATTATTCGACCCACAGCAGCTTTGGATACCACAGTACCATTTCGTTTGCATAATTCCACAATGCACGAAAGACTGAAGTTAGCGTCGGAAAGGCCAAACATATACCCTTCCCAAAAACCTGTGATTTTGGAAGCCATGTTTCAGCACAAAATGTCCCAAATAACAGCAACAAGTGTATACAAAGCTAATCCCCATTAACACGGGCACAACACAGAATTAGAAGTGTATTAATACTTTACACTTCAGAGTAGGAATTGGCAGTTGAAATCTATAGTCGATTGAGTCTACTATAGGTAGGTAGTAATCCTCAGCAGAATTTGCGTTGCGAAAGGTATTTCTAGGACAAACGCAATAAATGTGTTTAGAAACAAGAAACTGTTCCGTTCATATGAATACGCTTTAGCCGGTCTTAAATGCAAGAGGAAAATGTTCGGAAGATTAAGAAAACAACTTCCAACATCAATCTTACTTGAATTAAACTTGAGGAAGCAAACCGCCGGCTCCTCCCTGGCAAGGGAGAATGGAAAAACTCCTATAAGCTCGTTATAGCGTCCATGATCGGAATTTAAGTCCGGGAATACATGGGCAACGGAGGGCCGTTTAAATATAATATGCAGGTAATGTTTATGAAAAAATCAGAGTTTATCTGTCGAAAAATAATTTCTCGCCTCCAGAAGATCGTCCGACGTTCAGCCCGCGGTGTTCGTTCTACGAGGAGCGTGGAAGTTGACAGAAGTTACCTTCGGGCCGTCGTGCGGGGAATTTGAATGCGATACTTCACGGTGTACCTTTTTGGGATTGTCGTCTCTTCTTCCTCCGGGTAGCCGGTCGAATTGATCGCCCTTGACGACGTTGTCCTTCACAGCTGACTTGTGCCGCTGATACAGCTGGCTGCATCGTCACGTATTCTTACGTCGCAGAAACCGAGGTACTCGTGCCCGCATTCGAAAAAAGCTTCCCTTCCAAGCTCTCTTCTTCTCAGCGGTCTTCCCTGGTTCCTTGAAATCGAGCCACCGACGTTTACCGTGTTTTCGTGATCCCTTTCCACGTTAACTCTCTGTCGACCACTTTCTCGTTTTCTTTTGTTCCTAGTCTCCGTCGGACATCCTGTTTCTCGTACTCGACACCGATTGGCTAAATATATTCTTTCTCGTCTACGTCAGCGTTGCCAGCGGAAGTATTGCCGGAAATAAGTTTTTCCACCCAGATCTGATTTTTTTTTCGTCACCTGCAATCTCAGCGCCCTCTTCAGACAAAAGCCTGAATGAATAAATTAGAGGAAGGGGAGAACCTCAATCCGAAATAAAACTGCTTTATAAAGGAATAAAGAAACTTATTTCTTTTACAAATGTAATACAAATGTGAAGACTTCAAGAGAATGACCTCAAGGTCAGCAGAGAGCACAGCCCATTTTAAAAAGATACTGTAATTTTTACTTCATGTATAAAATTAAGTTTTCTATTATTAATTTTTGGTCCATGTATATAATTAATTAAGACGTTTCATTTATTTTCTGGTTTGATATATTTTACTTTTTTCATTCAATAAATTTTATTGTAATTATTTCATTTACCATAACCAACATGTAGATTTTTACATTTAACATATTTCATGTTTTTACATTTAATAAGGGTATGTTTTTATACACATTTATTGACGTAGAACTACGTCTATCAGGGGTGCAGCCGAGGAAAAATTCAGACGCGATTTTTCGTTCAAAAAGTGATGTACGTATCTCAGTCTATATCTTTCTATCACTATATCCTACAACTATGGTCATTATCTCGTTGGAAAGAGGAAGGTTGAGTCTTGAATAATAAGCAAAAATTTCACCAAATGAGCCACTGGGTCAAAAGTTACAGCAAGTTAAAGTTAAGTGAATTTTATGCTCGCCATCGTAATAACGGAGTGGCGCTGCTGCAGCATATACGTGTGCGGCGTTTATTGGAACTAATTGGAGCTAACTATGGCCTACGAGAAAAGACCTGTGCATTTAATATAAAGAAGGCCTGTGCATTAGGTATAAAAACATGGAAACACGACGTTTTAAGATAATATCATGAAATCCTGTCATCTGCCGGCGAAATCAGTACATCATCATTTATATAAGATCAGCGACGGTGGACGTTGTCACAACAAAGAAAAAATCTAACAGTGGGTTATTTCCCGATTATACAAACGGGTGGGTTCGCTTCTAGTTTTCTATTAAAAATATGTTGTAAAATAATAAAATATATATTATTTTAAGCTGATTAATTATTTTAAGAAATGAACTTCGAAGTTTTGTTAATTTCTTAAAACAAAACAATAAGTCTGGCTAAAATAATATGTTTTCAAACATGTTGGTCTTAGTTGTTTGTTTTCAAACATGTTCAAAAATGTTCTTGTTTTCTGGATTAAAGAAATACACCGACAGCTGCAAGCAAATAGATGAAGAGTTTGAGGTGGATGCGGATATTGCCTATGATATTGATGGGCGATTTTAATATGGATGCCAAACGAAACGAAGGAGCATTTGAATTTATGAAACATCATTTCAATTTAGACATAGTCCCGACTAACTATCCAAGTACATTGGGAAATACTTACATTGATCTGTCATTTACTAGAAATATAATTCCGAAACTTTTGTCATGTGTTTGTTACTTTTCATATCACAGACCCATTCTTCACAAAATTGTAATGTAATTGAATATAGTAACTTTTTTTTTAAATTTTGTTCTTTTTTTCACCAAAAATGCACACTAACGGTAACCAATAATAACATACAGTAGTAGTTCTACGCCTTAAAAACCCGCGGCTTTGGCAGTCACCAGAGCCTCCGTCAATTTTTTTTTTATATACATTTATATATACACGTATATGTTTACGTTTATATACGTTTGACTGGTTTTCTAAAATGACTTTCTGAACTTGGGTTTACTTCTGGGCTTATTTTTTCCATCTGGGTTTTTTCTGGGTTTTTATTTTCTCAGCAGATGTCGCTGGGATAGGAAAAAAATCTAGATCTGGATGCAAAAACCCAGGTCTGGGATCGCTGGGTGCCGGGATAGCTAAGATAGCGCAGCTGATCGGTATCTCGAAAGTGTTGAGATTCGTTGAAGCAGAAACCGCAATATCCACTGTGTGGATCGAATACAATCATGCAGAATCGTGATCAATACAATACAATATAATACGAGGGTTGGGAACTTTTTTTTTCCTCAGAGCTAAGGGATAGTATCATAAAATGTCATATGTCTTAAGGAAGCAGTGACTGGTAGTATGTTTCCACAACATTAGATGGCTCCGTGAGTTCCTGATGTTGCGCAGAGAGCAATGTTAAATCAGTTCTTAATCAACCGCCGTGCAAGGTGGATGTAACCCGAGTTGAACAACGCTCGTATATCAAAACAGCTGTTCTCTATTTTGATTTCTGTTACTTATTCTGGAAAAAGAAATCTGTAATCATGTTCCAGAATAAATTTTCCAGAAGCATGAAACGTATGAACATTACAGGCTTCATGATTCCAGAACATGAAACCTGTAATATTGCCTGTCAACTACCTTAATAAACATGAGAAGCAAAGTGTTGGCGTGTTGTTAAATGTCCCTACATTTCGTCCATTCCTTGTCCTTTCATCTGTATATTTCACATTTTCCATCCATGCTTGAATTCTCATAAAAAAAAAATAGTTGCCATGACTTATGCCCCAACCCTCGTACAATACAATTTATTAGTCGAAAACACTATACAGTGCATAAATCATCACGGTACAAGGTAAGAATAACAGGAATGTACAGAATACAGTAAAAAAATAAACGTAAGAGTTATTTAATTTAGACTTCAATAAGAATTTCAGAAAGGTTCAGATACTCCTGAATGCCATAAAATGGATTAGATAAAAGTCCAATTTGAATTTGTTTAAATTAACGTCATGACTTGAATTTGTTTAAATTGAATTTGTTAGCAATTTATTGAATATCCTGATACTAATTGAAGAGTACCAGTTCTGAGACTTATTTAGTCTACAGTAAGGCTGATCTAGGTATTGGCAATTTCTGGTAACATAAGAATGAATTTTATTTCTTGGAGAATAAGCATTTAGATTTTGTTTAACCCTGACCAAGCAAGTATAGATATATAAGTTTATTACAGTGAGTATACCTTCTTTAACAAAAAGAGGTTTACAGTAAGCTAAGGAGTCTGAGCCAGATATAATTCTTACTGCCTTTTTTTATAACAATAATATGTTTTTAACATCCTGCCCATTACCCCATAGGGTAATACCATATAGGATTATACAGGTTCTTTATAATTAAAGTTCCATTTTGACATGGCCATAAAAAAATACTGGACCAAAAGCTATAATACTTAGTAATATTATACAAGAGGGCATGGGAAGTTCATACCCACCAAAAAAAAAATTAGTTCAAAAGGTCACCACCAGCATGGAATGGCACTCTATGCAATATTCGTATACGAAATTAGACACGAAGACACAGGTTAACAAGTCTTTAATCGTTACTAAAATTCGTTACATGTTGAATGTGGCCTCCATCGTCATTTAGTAACAATGTTAACCTGTGTCTTCGTGTCTAATTTCGTATACGAATATTGCATAGAGCGCCATTCCATGCTGGTGGTGACCTTGTGAACTAATTTTTTTTTTGGTGGGTATGAACTTCCTATGCCCTCTTGTATAATATTACCAAGTATTATAGCTTATGGCCCAGTAGTTTTTTTTTTATGGCCATGTCAAAATGGAACTTTAATTATAAAGACCCTGTACTATTAAAGAAAGCAAAATACGCATTTTTTAAATACAACTTTGGAATTAGGTTTTTTAAATGTCGCAATAGAAAGATTACTCTCGATAATCTGCTACATATATTTTCAATATGTGGGGCTCATGTCAATTTCGGGTCCAAAATAATACCTAGCAATTTAGCGCTGTCCTGTAGACTCGGTTCTTTAAGCCTGGTATCCATACCCGGACAATTACCAAGAGTGAACAAAATAATCTGCAGTTTACTGGTATTTTGCAAAAGACCATTCACTGAGAACCATTTGTTACCTTCGTCCAGAATTTCACTCATTAAGTTGAGTAATATATCAGTATTTTTATTCGTGAAAATAAAAGTAGAATCATCCCCAAAAATTACTGATCTACAACCAATATTACTAGGTAGATCATTAATTAGAACTAAAAACAAGACAGGGTCCAAAACTGAACCTTGTGATACTCCATTCTGAACAATTGCTATGTCAGAGAGTTTTTGATTAACATAGCCCTCTGAGTACGATTTTCTGAATAAGTTCGAAAGAAACTCAATTCCACTTCTCTTATGCCATAATATTGAAGTTTATTAAGCAGTATGTCGTGCTGAACACAGTCAAAGGCCTTAGTAAGATCGCATAGCAATGCCAAAGTGCCAGCACAGCCCTCAAATCCCTTTATCGCTTCTGTCACCAGAAGTTCTACTGCATCCACAGTTGACATACCCTTTCGAAATCCAAACTGAGCATTTGAAAAAAATGAGTTACATCAAAATATTCGGTAATTGAACGTTTCGCTATCTTTTCTATAATTTTTGAGAATGTTGGTACTAGAGAGATTGGTCTATAACTAAATGGAGAAGTAGGATCTCCTTTTTTATAAATAGGCATCACTTTTGAGAGCTTGAGTGTCTCAGGAAACTGACCGATTAAAAAGCACTGGTTTACGCTCGCTGTAAGATCGATGGAGTCTCAGAAGGTCTATTGTGCAGGAATTGACGGAAGGCTCCTAAGAAGGTTCGTCCCAGCCCATATCCAATAGAACAATCCAATGCAGGTTTTGAAGAGAATAGGGATGTCGAGCCGAGCACCTGTGTGGATCCATATCATTTCAGCAAAGAACCGAAAAGTTCGCCTGTAATGGTGTAAGGAGATGTGGTCGGACACGTTATTCTGTACAATGACTGACAGTCACGTTGTTGCAGATAAAGTTCATCCCGCGATATTGCACTTTTTCCTTGCTTGTGACGGTTCCCCGAGTATGAAAATGGTGGTCGATGCGGCCTAGCCCATAGTCGTTGCTCCCATTCAACCCTCAGGTTGTCAGTGGGATTTGTATCGTACTCTCTGCAGCTCAGGGTAAATCTTTGTCTCCTCAAACTAATCCTCATGTTCGTACAAGAGCGGCCCAATTCCAAATTATAGCAGTGCAGGTTTTCTAAAATGTCAAAGTAACTTATAGACGGTTTAGTCCTACTACTGGAAGAAGTTGGCCCCAGTCCAGAGCGTAATGAAGTTGAATCTCATACCATAACTCCGTACTTACCAGGCAGTCAAGCATGAAACGTTTTCTGGGAATTGCCAGACAAAAACCCATTCCCAGAATATCTATCGAGATTGGTCGCTCCAGAATACACGTTTCGTTGGCTTACCACTTCGAGGCTTCACTGACTTCCTCCTTCAAATTTCCGATGGACAGTTGAACGGGTAGAGACTTGTTGCACAGATGACATCTTCTGATGAAACTCGCTGAGTACTATTGGGATCTAGTTAGAAATTGCTGAAAGCTGGCTAAGTGACATTTTTTGCATTTCAAGAGTGGTGGTCAACTGCCATTGCAAAATTTGGAGTGCTAGATTTTATAACAGGCTCTAACTAGTCTATTTTAATATTAGTTTATAACGAAGCCTCAAATTAAATCTGATATTAAAGTTATTAAACCTAATACTAAAGCAAACTTTTATAAAATTATTCCCGAATATACAGAGAGAGAGAGAGAGACTTCTATACATATAATAAACGAGTGAACAACACCTGGAAGCATAAATAAACTGTCACGATGTTCCGATTGCGAAATGAAATCGTAAATCCAGAGCGATATTATTGCAAACATCCGTATCGATCCGCTCTAATCCGTGGTTATATATTTCAATTTATATTAACGTGATTTATTCCCAATCAACGCGATTATCTACGCACGCGCAACAATCTGTAATCAGACATGACTCTGCTAATAACACTGGATATCGGGTTGCGGGATCAAATCCCGTGATGCGCTTAAATTCCACCAGTCGCTTAAATCAATGTCGTTGGAAATCGGCAAAAGACACGCGGATTATTAGGCTTGCCTTTTATTGACTTTGATGCTCTTTAATTACGAATGCAACTTTATAAGATGTTATTAATTTTGAACCTCCATTACGTAACAAATAGAGTTAAACCAAAGACGTTAAGAAAGGTTAAACCTCCCGAGCAACAAATTTTGTAAAAATAACACTGGAATAGACACCTAATATCACAACTAAATTTTTTAATTTAGCAGTGCTTGGTTTATGCGGTTTCCAATACGGAGCCCGCTCGCTTTTAAGACTGAGTCTCGTCAGGTGTTTCCAGTGAAGAAGAAAACAATGTAGTGTTTCAAATCCAAAAGCTAAAATCAATCTTTACAAGATATGCTTAGCAAAGTAATCTTATATTCTGTAATAAATGAAAAAAGAATATGCAATCACCCACTAGATTTCTATTACTCCACGTAATACATGAATATTTTGAAAAAATATATAAAGGATCTCACCTAAGTAAACCAATAGTCTACTTCGAAAATACAAATCTGACAGAGTACTTTCAATGGAAGAATTATTGTACTTTTACGTGAAGGGATGGATCCCTTCCAATCCATCCTCCTGGAAAGTTCGTATCAAGGCACTGCCTAACTTGCAGGTCCCAGTGAGGAGGTGCTCCATCTTGTTGGTAGATTATATTGGGGTGCAGTTCTTCCACCCAGTTTTGCCAGTTTTTTCCAACTGAGCGCGCGGATTCTCATGCGCAGAGAGCCCAAAAAGGCGGCCCTCTGGTGGTAAAATTTAATTAATTAAGAACCAACAAAAATCTCGCATTTAACTTCTCTTTTCAGATATCATACATTTATGAATTATTTAAGAATTAATTAATGGATATCAGATCACAGTTTTAAGATTTAGCAAATTTATTGACAAATATTTACAAAGAATTTTTTTACATTGTTACATTTCATGAGGTAAATCAAAAATTTCTGTTGGCATTTCTGCAATGATATCATCATTTCCTTGAACATTATACTTAACATGAGTATTAAAATTGGAAATCATCCTGTCTGTTGGAATAAATAAATTACAACATTTTCCTTCCATTTGAAGTGACGTTTGAATGTGTAAAATTGAATCTAACAAATTTAAACCCATTTTGTTCCTTAATTTGTTTTTGAGAATATTCGCTCAAGAAATGCAGGAAAAGTCAAAATTCTAAATGCTAATTCCCCATTGCACAGTTTCATGGTCGCTGCCTTCTTCCAAAATGTTTCACTGTCAGTTGGAATGTTGTGATCCAAAATTTCTGCCCAATCTGTGAACTTCAGGGATCTCCATAAACTTTCCATTTCTTGCAAATTTACATCTGAGATTTGGATCAAATCAAATGGCAGATTTTCAGACTTTGAAAGTAACTGATTCAAACAGTTGCCAGATGATATATTTGCAATTTTCTCCAACATTGAAAAATTTGAAGGAAAGCGAGCTAAAATTTCTTGGCAAGCAATTTTCAAAAATTCCATGCATCTACTCCTAACAACTGTTATTTGTTCTTTTTTTACTTTTCCATTTTTTCAAAAGTCTTTTCCAAATTGACTAAAGTATATCAAAGATCAATGTCATCTAAACTTTTATAGACCATATTCAAATTTAAATCAATATTTAAACTTTTCGATTTTAAGCCATGACAAATTTTCCCAAGTCCTTTGGTGAGGGAACGATTAGGGCAATACAGTGTAGTTTTCTTTATCTTCGATTTTCTTCTTCATTTGATGTTTCTTGATTAATCGGTCAATTAATGCGGTGGAGTATCAATTGAAGTTGGCAGCCTGTTGCATTTTCTTTATTTCTATATTCTACTTTTCTTCAGTCATAGGAATCCTCATGCATCTGTATAACTTATGTGCGATTTTTCCAGCATACTCTGCTATTGATTCAATCACAGCTTGGCTATCATTCATGCCTCCTCTCTGTCAATTTAGTGGTTTGGTACACCCAAACGATGGGCTTCCCTTAAATGACGTGAAGTTGTCTACCTTACCAACTTCAAGCAATTTCTTCTTTAATTTCCCCCGAATAAAGCAATGATTTTTACATTCGATTTAAAATAATTGAAGGGTACTCTACAATTTTGAAATTGACACTATGCCTCTATCTGCCACAGCTTAGAAGATAAGTTTCCCAAATTCATGAGCACTTTCTTGCATAAAGTTGAAAATGTCACTACCAAGTATCTCCCATACTGCTTAATAATAATAGTTTTTTTTAATTTCAATAATATACAGGGTGATTCAGTCAATTTCTGACCATTTCACTCGAATGACGGCATTAGGGATAAACAATTGAAAGAATATGAGCGCCATATCGAATTTCTAAATAGTTGGAGTTTGTATTGTTGCAACGGCGCTGCTTGAAAATCGTATTGTTGAAAAATGGCGCCCGCTTTATCAACAGAGCAGAAATGCAAGGTTGTTGAATGGCATTTCGAGACAAAATCACCTGTAACCGTGCAAAGAAAGTTCCGGAAGGAGTATAAGTGTCGAGACGCACCAGGCAGGCAAGCAATCATGGATTTTGTCAAGCAATTTCGTGCCAATTTCCCTACCAAAAAATCTGTTCGCCGCCTATCCATTGAAGAAGGGCTGTAGTATACCACGAGAAAAGATTTACACCTGTTCCCGTATAAGATCTATGTTTATCAGGAGTTAACAGACACTGGAAGACAGAAGCGACAACAATTTGCGATGGAGTTTGGAGCAGAAACGGAAGCCAATCAGGACATTGTGGACAACCTGTGGGTGTCAGATGAGGCCTTCTTCCATCTGTCAGGTGACGTTAATAAACACAACGTTCGTTTTTGGGGTTCCCAGCACCCTCATGAGATCCATAAGTCACCTCTTCATCCACGAAAGGCTATGGCTTGGTGCGCGATTTCCAAAAGAGGCATCATTGGTCCGTTCTTTTTTGAGGGCACCGTAACATCACAGGCTTACCTTAACATGTTGGAAACCTTCTTCATCCCCGAGCTGCGAAGGAGGCGTATACCGCTTCGACATCAATGGCTTCAACCGGATGGGGCTAGGCCTCACACCACTAATGAACTACTAGACTTTCTCAATCAGAAATTCGGAAATCGTGTCATTTCAAACAGGTTTCCAGATCGATTCGGGGGTGGGTTTCTTTGGCCGCCTACGAGTCCTGACCTAAACCCATGTGATTTTTATCTCTGGGGGTTCCTTAAACACAGTGTGTTCACTACAGCATCAAGAAACCTAGAACAGCTGCGACAAAGCATCGTCGACTGCTGCACCCTTGTGGTTGCAGAAATCCTGGATAGAGTTATGAACAACTTCACCATTCGGCTGCGAGCAGTTCAAAACGTTCGTGGTGGCCACATTGAGCAAATCATCAAGACTTTTCTACGGGAATAAAAACTCCGAACTGCCTAAAATATCATACTGAAATGCTAAGTTTGTAAACATTAATGGGTCAATAAATCATAGTACTGAAATGGTCAGAAATTGACTGAATCGCCCTGACACAAAATAGTTTTCGCCTTTATGCACTTTCGATTCATTTATATAAGAATGACTTTCAAATACTAATGAGTTCGCTAAGCAATAAAAGCAAACACGGCAATAGAGGACTGTAGTGAATAATAATAATAATAATAATAATAATAATAATAATAATAATAATAA
>JAHWFO010050988.1:49361-70364 GCA_023313115.1 Rhysida immarginata | reverse complement strand
GTTCCTTTGTAAAAACGCAGATTTCGAATGATAAGAAGTGCAGCAAAACTGATTGGAAAGGACCCTAGAATTCTTCACTGAGTCACCATACATTTGCACTTTAATCTGTAAAAATTAATACAGAGTTCCTATTTTATTAATGCAAAAATTAAAAATTTAAAGCGGAACCTAGGGAACCTTTCTCTCGGAACCAGATTCTTCTAAGTTTCATGAATGGATCAAACTTCAATGACATCACGCTATATGAAATGATCCTACATCTCGATGACATCGTACAACATGGATATATATGAGCTTTGTGTGCGACAGACACTAGATAGAACGAGGTGAAACAGTTAACGCCGAACTGTACTGCAACACGTTGCCGAGGTCCGAAAAACGGGCAATCGAAAAAAAGCGCAGATAATAGCTCTGAAAATGGATAATTCTGCTCCAGGACAACGGTAAGCCACTTGTGGTCAAGAAAACCCTCCACCTGCTGGAGACATCTGGATAGAAAGCCCTCAAACATCCGTAAAGCCCCGACATCTCCCCATGTGACTCCCATATTTTCGGCTCCTTAAAATAATCACTGACAGATCATCGGTTCACCTGGGATCCGTATGCAAGCCAGGAGTTTCAACACTGAAGCCATCATTCACATTTTACGCTTTGAGATCAGTGTATCATCATAAAAGGCAAATATGTCTAGGCGTCATGTTACACATTAACTGTACGTCAAATATTCTGTACTTAAAATATTCTATAATTAAAATAATTATTAGATATAATCGTAGTCTCCTTTTCATGTGGACACACCTTATATATCGCTACTTTCATACCTCACTTTAACGAAATTTCAGTTTAGCTAATTTTTTCCTTGGTCCTGGCCTTGTACATGATGTCACAAAGGATTCCCTGATTTTAACATTTGTAACTAATTTGGAAGTAAATTTGAAACTTCCGTATCAGCTTTTTACAGCTTTAGAAATAAATATACCACGTGTTTCATTCTTTTATCGAACTCAGTTTCCAAGATATTTACTCTTAAAATCAGCGATCCTTTATGAGACAACCTATCTATCTATATATATAAAGAAGGATGTTTGTGGGTGGGTGGGTCTGTTTGTATGTTTTTTATACAAATCTACAGTTTTATTCCGATCTTGATAAAATTTCGCATACATGACCTTTAAAACATGAGGAAGGTCACTGTCTACCTCAGATTTCGGAAAAATAATAAATATCGATAAAAAATCGATATTCATGGTTATGGCAAGGCATATTAATGAGAAATATCTCATGACCAACAATGTAAGGCAAAGTTTGTGCAACAATAGGGCCATTGTGTTCGCATCAACAATGGTATCAACGCGCAATTCACCAATAACAATGAGCACAGAATGATGATGTAATGTTAAAGCAATCTTTCCAAGAATTATAACAATGAACATAAAATGATGATGTAATATGGATAAGTTTCAATTTGTAACAATGCATAGAATTCCTGTTATTCAGGCTTTTCTTAGAAAAGAGAGTTCTTAGTACTTAACAATTTCTTGAAAATCTTTAAAAATGATCAGTAACTGGAGATAATGGAGAGTTAGCAGACTATTGAGAAAGAGTGGAAAGACGACAGAGGAAGCACTCCTTTAGCTCCGTGATGTATTGAGCAAATGGGAAGCAAGTAAATAGAAGAATCGGCGACCGCTAGACTGCACAAAGTGATGAATGGCCAAGTTTTGCTTCAACACATCGAGAGAAGAGTAGAAATTGCAACAACACTAAGTATACATCTGAGTTAAGATTACGTGAGTAAGAAATTATTGGAGAGGTCCAGCCAATGAGAGACTTTAAAAAGATTTTTTTCGAATTTTCATTAAGAATTTTTACTGTATTAATTCTAAGCATTTTCATGTGTTTATTTTTAAGATATTACAAAATTTAATTTTATTTTTTGAGATTGTTCTGTTTACATCCAAGTGTAATTATCCCGGGCAACGCCGGGTACCTTTGCTAGTATTTTAATATAAAATCATTTTCACTTTAACGAATGTAATTAGTTAGTTCTGCTAACCTTGCAGTACCTCACTTTAATGGATTTGTCGAAGCGTTAGTTTCCATAATGTCCATATTCTCAAGTATCATAATAACTAGATAAAGAAATAAATGGTCAAACAAATGATACGGAAGAAATATTTAATGTGTCTTACGCGTTTCAGTATTACACCATCTTCGGAGGCTGATATAGCTATAGAGAGTGTTCTGGCCATGCCAGAATTTATATAGCAGATACAGGATAATGAATGAATTTAGTTGGTTGAACAGTTAATTACAGTAGAAAAAATTGAATGATTGGCGGAAAGGCAAAAATAAGGCTAAAATCTTAATCCACGAAGAAATCGAAATAAGGAAGCATCGTCAAAAAGACCGAAACGTCCTACTTAACAACCACACCACATTCTAAAGAGACGATATGCTGGAACTCCTTATTGAAGCTGACAAGAAACCCTGTAATAGGTCCGCCTATTCCCCCGTATGCAATCCGCCAATCATTGTATTGTAATTAACTGTTCAACCAATCAAATTCATTCATTATCCTGTACCCTCTGTATAAATTCCGGCATGGCCAGCACACTCTCTGTAGCTACATCAGCCTCCAAAGATGGTGTAATATTGAAACGCGTAAGGCACATTAAATATTACTACCGTATCATTTGTTTGACGATTTATTTCTTTATCAAAGTGTTAGGTAAGGTTAGGTTAATCCTATGCCGTTGCCTGAAGTTATAGGTTTTAAAACGATGTACGATGTAACTGGCTAACCAATTAGTTCTAACATACGTGATGAATAAAAAATGATGACTATGAGTAAACACAAATCGATGCTAGGGCGCAGGATTTTTAGTTATCGGTTTCACCTGGTCGTGGGTTCGAATGAATGTGTGTTTTTTTCCCAGATATATCTTGTGTAAAAGGCGCACAATGATTTAGTAGTCGACGCCAAAAATTCTAATAAACCAACCATTATCGCGCACGTGGTAATTACAACATTGAATAACAAGTAAAACTGGTCAAAAATAGGTTAAATTTGTGGATAAGAATATACAATAATGAGTACATAAAAGAGCTTTATGTACAGTTTGGAAAATTAATGGAAGGTGGCTAAGTACTTTTGTTGCCGACTGTACATTAAAGAGTCTTTTAGGTATTCGTCATTGTATAACATTGAATTTCGCTTTAACGATTTTTTTCCTCAGTCCCTAGGAATTCATTAATCTGAGGTTCAAATGTAGTAATAATAATAATAATAATAATAATAATAATTATTATTATTATTATTATTTTATTTATTTATTTAAAATTCTATACAATTCTAAGAATTATGTATATCCCAAATCCCGAAGCCTACTATAAGGCTTGTATGGAATTACAGGGACAAGAAGTTACATACCCAAGAACAAAAAAAAAACTTAATAATATACAAAAACAAATTCAACTTTATACAAAATACAAATAAAGTTCAAAACTAACAACAATAATTCTAATAATCACAAGTAATTTTTCCAAATTAATATACAATTTTTCAACACCCTATATGTTATTAAACGTAATATCCATGTTCGGAGTCTGTTAATAGACCTTTTGGTCCCCTCTAATTTCCGCCCCCGAAACTCCGACCCCAGTGGGCCAATCAAAACCAAATTAAATAGTGAGGGGGGGGGTTCTAGAAATTTTGGCCCGAATCTTAGACGACTTCAAATATACAACGACCGCCCAAAAAATGTGCTATAAGTACACACACCGGCCAATGAATTATAACTCGTCTTATTCAACAGGAAACTCGACTGGGTTGATAATTACAAGTACCTTGGTGTTGTCATAGACTCAAGGCTCTCGTGGAATCGCCACCTAACGTGCGCCCTGAACAAAGCGAAAAGGGCTAAATACAGCCTCTTAGCTCTCCAGGGACGCAACAGCTCCCTCAGCATTGACAATAAGCTTCTCCTTTACAAAACAATCGTTAGGACTATCCTGCTGTATGGCATGCCAGCGTGGGCAACTATCTCCGGAAGTAGTTGGAAGGAGCTCCAATCGTTTCAGAACGTCACATTGAGGACAATTGCCCAACTGGATAGAAGAACCGCGAAAAATCAGGCAATCCATGGTGACTTCAACATGACTCATATTGGGAAATACATCCAGGACCTACTCAAGAATATGATCCTGAAGATCGAGAACCATGACAACGACTTGGTGAAGGGGATCCTGAGGCACTCAATGGAGATGAAGTGGCATACTAGGTACCGAAAGCCTAGACACGTTCTGGATGTAAATTTTGAGGACATTGGCAACGTTACCTTCCCGGAATACTGGAAGTTGTGATACTCTATTTACCCCGCGGTTTGATGGTTTTGTTCTGAATTGCTTTGCTTAGCTTCGTTGTGTCTCGTCTGACAATCGTCAATCTTATTTTTTGTTTGCATAATGTGGAGGACCTGTAGGGTTGGCCAGGCTTCTTTCCTATTTCAGTGTATTTCCTTTGGCGTTATACTCTGGATTGATGAGCCTAATGAAAGCGTTGCTTTCGTCCCATCTGAACACATGTTCACTCCACTGTTCGATTGTCGATTGTCGAATGAATTAGAAATCTTCGTTCAATGTGGTAGTGGCCCTCCTTTGGCTGTCGATTACAAAGGTCATTTTGCGCCTTTTTACACAAGTTATAACAGTACGCAGCCCGGGACAAACACAAACATCCATGCCCACGGCGGGATTCGAACCCGCGGCCAGGCGGACTCGAGAACTAAAAAGCCTACGCCCTAGCCATCTCGGCCACCTGGCCGGCAATTAAATAGTGAAGGTGCCCATGTCCATAATAAGCTTCATTCTGAATTTCAACCTTCTACCTCAAAAAATGCGGAAATCATGAAGGGGACGGACGGACAGACAGACGGACATTGTGAAAACAATAAGTAGCTCCATTCTTCCGCTACTTAATAAAACTGCGGTTAACGTTATTGGACGGATCTGACTTCAAGCCAGATTCTTTGAAGAAGATCTGGTAAGTCTTTTGGTAAAGTAGGCAGTTTAACCTCAACTTTATGACAATTTCAGTAAAAACGCACCTGGAAATCAAGAATCCCAGGTAAGAAAAGACCCGACTCTCTGTTAGACTTAGGCTAAAGTATATGTCACAAACAAAACTCTTAAGTAATTTATTCAATGGGGCAAGGAATACAAAAAGAGTCCATTTCTAGGATCGGTGTCACGTGATTTTCGCGCTAATTCCCTTGCAGTAGAAAGCAGTAAGTTTACGCTTGCAAAACGACATTTTCTTCTAATTAATATTCATTTCTTTTTCCTTGGGAAATGGGTCTAAGTATCGATCGCCCAAAGAACTACCACAATCCCTCCGTTATTCTTCTTCTTCGTCGTCTTCTTCTTCTTCGGAAAACTGGGAATGGAAAGGGGGGGGGTAGGCTGGAGAGAGAGAGAGAGAAGAAAGGGTGGTTTGAAAAAACACAAAACAGAGAGGAATTGCTTTACAAGAATGGTTGCCTTCATTTGAATACATTTCCGTTTTCTTAGACGGCCAATCACGAGTGACTTGTGGTCGGGAGAAACAATGAGAGTCTTTAGAAATCCTCGAACAATTTCAGTTGGTTTTCAGAGAAAACAAAAGAAACCCTCTCGGCGCCACTGAAATTAATTAAATCGACTCGCCTCCATCATCGAATGGAGGGAGGGAAAAGAGGAACGAACACACTGTGTGTACGCTGGTGTCCTTTTATTTATTTTATTTTTTTTTCCGGGAAGTGCCATAACGAATTTTACTCAATGGCAACCAATTTCGAGACAATTAAAAAGAAATTGACGAGAAACTTCTTTGAGGGAAAAATAGCTAAACAAAGCATTTTCTCTTAACAAAACGTTAAAGACCGTGACAGCGACACGATTTAATAAAATCTTCCTCCTCGTAGTGTTTAAGAATGCTAATTATAACGTTTTCTAATCCAGGCTTCAAAGCCTAAGCACTTAATTAAATGATGAATAGTTATTTCGGAAATTGAAAGAAGAATAAACAGGAACTCCTATTAACATTTTTTTCCAATTTTAATCCCAAAATAAAAAGTACACTCCGAGCATAATCCAACAATCGATGAAAAGTGATTCACATTTTCCTTTGAAAAGTCTTAAATAAGTTACTGTTTCGTAGTAACAAGCATCATTGCTTTTGAATTCAAACTGGGTCACAATGCAACTGAGTCATGACGAAATTTATTTCAAGCGTATGGACATCTTTGACAACAAGAAAAGCTCAGTATTGGTTTTCCAATTCCGGAATGGAGATGAATCCCTTGAAGACAACCCCAGCTCTGGCTCTCCATCCTATTGAGGAAGATACACTGAAGGCTTTCATTGAGGTCAAGCGTGTTATGCATAAGCCAAACATTTTTATGTAGCAGAGGAAACTTTTTCAAATACTCGGAAAAATCAAATAGGTTCTTGACCACTTGCACTTACTTGCTGTAAAGTCATCAGAGAAAGCCAGTATCATTACAAGGTCGGGACACATTAATATGACCACCTGCTAGTATCCGGAATATCCACCTTTGGCGGCAAGTACAGAAGCTAGTCGACGTCAATAAATAAATCCTCGGAAGGTGGATTCAGAGAGTCAATAAATCCTCGGAAGGTGAGTTGCAGGTATCTGGGACCATTCGGAGATCAGTGCATCTCGTAATTCTATCATCGTGCGTGGTGGAGGATCCAGCATGCGGACATGGCGATCGAGATGATCCCACAAATTTTCAATTGGGTTGAGGTCCGGGGAGTTTGGTGGCCATGGGAGTAGCTTGAATTTATCCTCATGCTCCTCGAACCAGTCGTGGACAAATTTGGCAGTATGGAAGAGAGCATTGTCTTGTTGAAAGGTGCCATCTCCCTGAGGAAACACTGTCGACATGAAGGGATGTACCTGGTCTGCGACGATCTTCAGGTAAGGAACAGCATTCAGTGTACCCTCCAGCGATAATAGTGGACTCAGACTATACCACGAAAACATCCCCCAAACAGTCACACTTCCCATACCAGCCTCTCGTCTAGCAACGATGGTGTCCGGATGCTTGTTCTCAGATGCTTCCCGGTGAATTCTCCATCGTCCGTCCACCCTGTTTACCAGAAACCGCGACTCGTCAGAGAGAGCTACCCTTTGCCACTCAGCCCAGGTCCAATCGCGATAGTCCATTATGAATTGGAGGAGTTTTCGGCGATGCACGGGCGTCAACATGGGTGCTGTTACCATACGCTTGCTCCGGAGCCCCAAAATCAAGAAGGATCGTTGCACTGTCTTGGTGCTGACACGCCTAGTGGCCCCACTGTTCATTTGCTGTGTTAGAATCACAGTGGCACGCCGATTGGTCTTGGCCAGGCGTCGTAACTGACGCCCGCCTCTAAGATCGATGGCCCGTGGGGCCCCACAGTTACCTCTTCGGTTGCTCGAAACTTTCTGGTTCGTCCAGTCGCTGTACACTTTCACAACGGCAGTCCTAGAGCAGTTCACAAAGGTGGCCGTTTCTGAGATGCTGCCTCCCTTGGCTCGATAGCCAATGATCATCCCCATTTGGAGGTCCGACAGATCACTTGCTCTTCCCATGACGGCGACAATTGCTGTGTTAACGGATGCTACTACACGTCTGCTGTTGTCAGCTTTTAATAATATGCATTGATTTTTCATCTGCATACCATAGGACGTTCCAACATATTCGAGAAGAGGTGGTCATATTAATGTGTCCTGACCCTGTATATAGGATGAAAACTGGGTCATCTATAATAATATCCGTTGCCCCTACCAATGGATATCAGAAAAGGAACCTTCTAGAAAATTCCCAAAGCAAGACCTATAATCAAAAACAGCGTTGCTGACTGTATACTAAACATCAGTTGGAAAAGTGCATTTAAAAAGTTCGGTGAATGGTCTCACAAAACAAGAGATGCAAACAAAATACCTTTACTGGCATTCAAAGTAATCGCTATTAGCTACAACACACTTTGACATCGGTTGTACAGCTGCTGGAAGCCGTCAGCAAACGCTTCTTTCGATATTGATCAAAGCACTGTTGTCACACGTTGTTGCATCTCCGCAATGTCGACAAAGCACAGACCTTTCAGGACTCTTTGAGGCGATGAAACAAAAAGAAGTCTGCAGGTGCTAGATCTGGAGAATATAGAGGATGTTTAAAAGCTGTCACTTGGCTCATCCTCGACATCTTCTTTTCTCTCTCTAAAGCTTTTAAACCATTCAAAAGCACACTTTTCACACCCTGCTTCTATACCATACACTTAAGTTAACATTTTATGTGTCTCCATCGCCGTTTTGCCTAATTTAAAGCAAAACTTGATGTTGACGCATTGCTCCACTTCGCAATGACACGCCTTCTCACAGACTACGTTAAATTGGTCATAGCGCGAACTTCGGTTAACTGTCGTGATTTGGGCACTAGAGGGTACTACTTGCCATGCCTCTCATTACGTCTGCGTGAGCACAACATCCTAGCCAGCGTGGGACCATTCACCGAGCGTTTTGAATGTACCTTGTAGTTCACTTTGAAGTATTAGAGGAAGATCAAATCATCACAGCACATTTGTGATGTAATATGCTCCAACGGGGTCACTAGAAATTCCTCTAACAACAACCTGCATTGATAACTCGCAGAGACGTGCTACTGCTACAAGGCAATGCAAAATCGTACAGAGTTGCAAGACTTTTTCAAACCGAAGATGGAATGATTTACACATTACCTACCCACTGGAGACATGTTATTGATCGTGAAGGGGTTATTTCTATTGTGCTATCCTAGTTGTCAGATATGTGTTGTTTAAGATGCACGAGGTGTTTACACAAAGTATCGAACTTTTATTTTTCCTGCCTAAACGAATGAACCGCGAGTTTTCTCCTCTGGCGACGAGGTGTAGGTGACCTTCATCCGTACGCAGAGCTCGTGAGTTGCTGCCTGGCATTGTGTGAGTGAGTGAATGTAGTACACCCCTGTCGTTTTTCCCAAAGGGGTTAGGTAAGGGGTTTTCTCGAAAGGCCAACCCATAAACAAAGAGTACTATCTGACGCCTTCGTGATGCTGTACGACGGGAACGACCCGACTTGTTCGCCCAATCACGACAACACACTCGCCCACATCTAACTGAAAAGTTAGTGGCCAAACACAGTATCCCTTTGGTCACACTACTCCCCTGACATGGTTCTATGCGACTTTTGGCTGTTCCCGAAGCTCTAAACGCCGCTGAGAGGAACCAGGTTTGACATTATGTAGGAAAAGATGGCGGAGCTATCCGCCATTCTCAAACAGGCTCCCAAAGATTCTTTCAAAAATGGCGGGAGTGATGGGAGAAGTGTGTGCAGTTCCAAGGAGAGTACTTTGAAGGGTATTATTGTTTAAATCCTACAGGTGAATAACTTTAGTTTTCCCGGCCAAAGATCGGATACTTTTTGTACACACTTCGTATGTTGAGAATTCCCTATGTGTTGCTTTATAGTTGCTGGCACCTTTATGTCACTGAAAGGCAAGATTACGAGACTCAAACTTACGTACTTCGGCCACAACAGTGATCAAACATTAGAGAACGACCTAAAGCTTGTAATGGTCAGTGACAAGAGACAACCAGGCCATCCGATCGTTTCAGAACCCCCTCAAAACCCGTAAGATAAAATTCTTTTGGCTGTTGTCTGAACAGGCAGTGACTTCCTTTTGTACATCTTCATCATCGGCCGAAAGATGTTTCAGAGGTTAGAATAAACGGAAGTAGTTTCCCAGAAGACTGTGAGCATCCTCTTAACTGCCAATAAGACAACTGAGATGCAGAGAAAATACAAATGCTTCTCTATAGCCCTGGTTCAGGGGGTAGCCCAAAAAATTTCGAGGGGCTTGTGAAACGATGGAACAAGTGCTTCAATGTACGGGGAGATTAGGCAAAGAAATAAAAGTAGTATTCAAATCAGAACTTGTATTCTTGCTTAATGACTTCCCCTCGTACAAGTATTCCTGGATCATGTAAGTTTTTTCACATCTACAAAGGATAATACAGAGTGCAGACCTTTTTATTACTGGCTACATGCTGCTGACGGCAAAGTAGGAGGTGGTCATTATTAATTATTCAGATCCATAATTAATAAAGAAACGAGTCGAAAACAGCGTAGTAAGTATCCTATCCAGCTTTATATTTCTGGACATCTGGGACACTAAAACAGGTTGGTCTCCTTTATGCCCATCCAAAGAAAAATCTTTCTTACATTTGACACAAAGGAGCAACAAAAAGGGCGAAATACATTCTCACGCTGTGATTTTCACTTTACCCAATTCTTAAATTTTCTTCATGTCAAAGCCATGCAAAGAAAAGGAAGACAACGTTTCGGATATCGTGGCTTTTTTTACACATCTTATCTGACCCTTCACTGCCAACCTCAATGCAACTGGACGCGTCTGTAATTGACCGAAAGGGAAAAACGAAAGAGGATTTTCGATGCTTAGTGAACTGCCTCTTAAGTTGACAATAAGATATACAATAACATTAAACAAGTGTCAAGTTTTTTTCCCCTCCTTTCCTTTTCCAAAGGAATGAAGCTTTTCTCAGGTCTTAAGTAAGATAGCAACTTTAAGGTTCCATTTACGAAATAACTCTTGCCCTTAAACTTTTTTTTTATTTTAGAAATTTTTTTTCAGTACACTTCAGATGTTTTAGAAAGAAATATAGCGTAAGAGCAAACTGGAAAGCAACGCACGTAAAATATCGAGCTTTAATAGCAAACTAATGGGTTCCGGAAGACTTGCTCACTTCTAGTCCTTTGATATGAGGATTTGAAAGCTATTTACCTTAAATTTTTTATATTTTAAATATGTACGATGCTAAGTTACGTTCCCCATATCAAAAAACAAATAAAAAAGGTCATATGAATATAGACAGAATGTAGAATATATAATGACCACCTTCTCAGTACCTTTTGCTTTAATGCTGCATCGATTCTTCTTGGCGTGGACCCCATGAGTTGTTATTAGCAGTTTTGTGGAATCTGAGATTTGATGATTCTGGATCTAGCTCTTTGATGGCTTTTTCGACTTCATGCAACAAATGCTCAATGAGATGAGATCTGGAAATTGTGAGAGCCATCTAACAAAGTAAACTCTTTTTCTGGTTCCTGAAACCAATCCTTGCAATATGAGCACTTCGGGAAGAAGCCTTATCATGTTGAAAGTAACCATTTCCATTGGAAAATAGCATAGACATTGCTATGCAACGACATATAGTTATCAGATCTTTTAAGAGGATATGCAGTGTTGCCCTTCTGTTGTCTTTTACAGTTCTGGAGAACTGTGGTCAGGAGCTTCTAATAGTTCTATGAAACTACAAAGTTTTTAAGCAGTATGTTCAGTCTTTCAACACTTTAACAACAGCTGCTCTGCTGAAACTCTGCTGTAATGATTAAGCCCAGCTCTGGCTTTGCTGACAGAGCTTGGGGGACTCAATATAGTGCAACATATATATAATTTTTTTAACTATACGGACATGAATATGCACAGTTCCCTCTGATACATTTAGGCAAGGGTTCCACTTGAAGAAGTAATTTTAAGTGTTACAATAAATGTTGGAAATGACGTACTTTTTCGCGAATACAAAAGCATGTTCGTTTTCGTGAGACTCTGCGAAGCATGGCAGTATTGATGTTAGAAATGGCTCTTGTGATGTTTGTTTTCAGCTCAGCAATCGTGTGTGGCCTATTCAAATAAATCACATTTTTCAGATAACCCCATAGGAAGAAATCAGGGTATGATAAATCTGGCAAGCGAGATTAGGTTAGGTTAGGTTAGGTTAGGTTAGGTTAGGTTAGATATACCGAATTTCGACTTTGGTAATCACCAATGAGACTCTTAATAACCGATTGATACTCCAATACAATAACACAGGCCAACAAAAAATAACTTTTTAAATTCATCTTTAACGTTAAGAGATGATTCTTAAGATTTTTCGTTTTCAATGAAATATTTGTAAATAATTCACACTTTTGGGCCCTGATATACAAGGTCTGTTCAAAAAATTACCGAACTTTTTTAATAATGTTTTTTATTTATTATACAGCTTATTATTCTTTGTTTCCTTCAAAGTACTCTCCTCCTCTATTCACACATGTGTTCTAGCAGTGTTCTCACTTTATCCTGCCGTCCTGGAAATTTTCTTTTGGAATATCCTTCAATGCCAGTGACGATTTTATCAGTATCATCAATATAGTCGAAACGGCGCCCTTTTAGCACGAATTCTGGAAAAAAGAAAAAGTCGTAAGGAACTATGTCAGGGGAATCGGGAGACTGGGGGAGGACAATCATCTGATTTTTAGCTTAAAACTGGCGAATTAACAAGGCTATGTGGGCAGGCGCATTGTCATGATGAAGGAACCATACGTTGTCTTGCCACAATAGTGATCTCTATTTGCGAATTTCCCCATGTTTCCCCCAGTTTCATAAAAAATTTCATGTTGCATCGTTGTCCTCGTAAATCAGACATTGATTGTACCTACGGCGATCCGTTGCTGCGTACTTAAAAAGTTCGGTTATTTATAAAAATTTTAAAGCAGGTTCAGATTCAGCACACAAAAAGCCACAGAAATATGGAAGTTCATTCAAGATGATTTTTCATCGCTGGCCTGCGAAATTTAAAACTTTTCTCAAATAGTTAAGAGAAAAAATTAGTCCTAACCTAAACCTAACCTACACTTTAACCTATCCTAAACATAACCTAACCTAAACCTAACCAACCTCTAACCTATCCTAAACCTAACCTAACCATTTAACCTAACCTTAATCTAAGCTAAACTAACCTTAACTTAACCTAAACTACACCTAAACTAACCTATCCTAAACATAAGCTAACCTAAACCTAACCAACCTTCAACCTAACCTAAACCTAACCTTTTAACCTAACCTAACCTTAACCTAAGCTAACCTAACCTTAACCTAACCTAAACCTAACCTTTTAACCTAACCTAACCTAAATCAAACCTAACCTTTTAAGACTTTTCTCAAATAGTTGTGAGGACGCAAATCATGTAGGACACCGCCATTTCTGTTAAGTGGGTTCAGGTGCTATTCTTTGTCAAAGGCCAGGGTATTGATAAACACAATGATTAGTGAAAAACATTAGTGCAGGACAGCGTATATTACTATTTAACATTTTTCTACATAAATTTTTCATTGGAGAGAGAGAGAGAGAGAGAGAGAGAGAGAGAGAGAGAAAGGAGCATATCGCACTTAAACTTTTCATCAAACTTATTTGCATAATTGATAATTACCTCCCCGGATTTATTGATTAATTTTACTCATGCAAGTTCTTACGGCATTTAATTAATACAAAGTTGATTACAAAAATCGCTAGAAGATAGGTCTACACGACAACATGAATTTCCCTTGCTCAACACGTTAATTAATTTTGAATAATTTAATGTAAGAAGAGCTGATATGGTTACGTTATCATTCTATCCTCGTTTCGTTTAATTTTATATTATTTAATTAATGTCGCGAGTTGTAGCTCAAATAACTTCCTTAATCAATCTCATCTAAGCTCATAAAATATATAAACCCCGAAATAATTATATCTTAGACTGTTCCATAAAGTTGTGCTTTAATGTCGATTTTATTTTTGAAGCCCGCGCCGTGCATTACCTCCAAATAAACTTAATTCGCTTTTAATGACCGTTCACAAGCTTTAAATTTTCACGGGGAGACGCTGTAACCTTTCAAGCTGGACACTGGATTTTCAGTCATAGAATTGATTTGTAATTTCCCTGCTGCTTAATGACATCGTCAAAAGGGATTAATGCGCTATTGTTTTAGTTTTCTCAATGGTTTTATAGATTTCTCACCTATAACGAATCCTTTCGGCATTCTTCCCCTTCTATTCGGCGTTTGGAGCAAAGCTGGATGATCAAACGTGGTTTTCTGGTTCTGGAGAGTAACCTTTGCTCTAATAGAACATAAAACTTTTATGATAATCTATCTCTACACAAATGACAACTGATTCATTGGTCCCTGACGATATGTTTTATTAAGCAGCGGAATGTTTGCGTATGACTGGCCCACTGGGGACGGATTTACGGGGGTGGGAATTAGAGGGGACCAAGTGATATATGTGGTATTTAGGTATGTAAAGGAGTGAAATTCGATATACAGATTCCTCTAGGCAAAATCTACATTACCATGAAGTTTGGGCCAAATTGTCGCAGTGGGGGTCGGAGTTTTAGTTTAGTTTTAGTCACTTGGTCTTTAGAACAATGGCAACATATGGTATGTGATATCATTCGGTCAAAAATGATGAGAAAGGAAAGAAGATAGGATTCTTTTATATTTCCGGGCATACGCTATTTTCCTATACCTTCCTCGGGTTGATTAATTTCTTGTTCTAAAACAGGATAGATACTTGCCCTAAATCTTTATACTCGAAGTGGGCCACAAGAGTTGGTCTGATTTGCAGCGAAACTAACGAAAGGTCGCTTTTGAAGCTTCTTCAGCAAAAAAATAATCTTACCAGGCTTGCCTTTATTATACAAGGTGTATCTAAACCCCTGTAACAAATTTCTGGTAGGGATTCCCCACAGCGAAATGCAAAAAACTTCATATAAACAGGGCTCGAATAACAGCAGCTGATTTTAGACTCTGTGGATGGCTGGTGACATGCGGAGAAGCTATAACAAATGTTCAAAAATGTTTCATATTTGTTTTGAGTACATGATTACAACTAAAACACAAAACATGGTTTGCTTCAATCAATTTGCGCAAGGGTATCAATAATTTCTTAGAAAACTGTCTTCAGTGTAGATGCTTAATGTCAGAAGCGACTTATCTTATCTTGTATAGAGGATACAACTTACTCCTTCGAGGTAACTAACGACCATCCCAGTAACTAACGACTGCTACGAGATGACAGTAGCAGCAGGGACCGACGGCTTAACGTGCCCTCCGAAGCACGGGGGGTCCCCCAAACAGCTGTGCCCCCAAATAGCCGTCCCACCCAGCAGTGGGCCTCAAGCCACTGGCTGTCACCCAACCAGCAGCTGTCCGAGCCTGCAGTTGCTTAACTCCAAGCGAGGCAACCGACGAGACAACCAGGCCACGGCCACCACCCAGAAGCGACTACATAAGATATGTTAAGATGCATTAAATGTGATGTACACTATGTGATCAAAAGTTTAGAGAGAGACCCCGTTTTGCTCTAATGACAGCCTCTACCCCCGAGGAAGACTTTTCACCAGTTTTTGTTAGTAAGACGCTGGAATTTCACTCCACTCCCACCTCAGAGCACTGGTTAGTTCAAAGGGATTGAGATCGGATCGCTGGGTAAGCCAATCCATTTCTTCAACCCCGTTCACTAAGTGCAATAAAAATAGTTCACTATTACGTCGCTAGTTGGCGCTGTTTCTATCAAAATATTCAAAAAACATGACACACAATGGATAGAAGTCATTTCAAGAGATGTTCGATATGTTTGCAAAGTGCGGTTCAGTTTCAAAGTTCGCTTTACAATGTGTTTAAATAGTGATAAGAATTAATTTGCGTATATTGAGTATTTTGATTGAAACAGCACCACCTAGCGATGAAATAGTGAAGTCTGTCAATTTCTTGGGTCTGCCAGTTCGCAAATACATTGCCAATAGTTATAAGAGATGTTTGTAGACTGGTAAGATTGACTTGATGTATAAGTGGCATCCTATGATTATTCCGCATTGGAATTCGCTGATCAACCTATATTTTAATAATACGAAGCAGATATGTTTGAAGATGTGTGATGCAAATTTAAATAATTTACAGGTCATTGTCATACGACATTAGGGACATTCCATGATTTATGAGGGGTATCCCTATTATTTGATAACTAGATTATTACACTAATATTTCAAGTTTCTATTAAGATATAAGAATTAAAATGAACCTCTTTTTATTTTATGGGGGAAAAGTCTTCACCGCGCCATGTGGTTTTCTTTAGAATACTCAAATCAAATTAATTACCTCGTATCTTCCATCATAACCACTGACAATAACAAATGTCGACTCGCTTCCTTAAATAAAGAGCGACCCTAGTAAGCCATTGTTTAAAAATGCTAAAAGCAATTGAGAAGAAGTTGACTTGTGAATTAGTTACTCCATTGCCTGGCGGGAAAAGAGGAAAATGGTCCGAGAGATATAAAAAAAATGAGGGGAAATTTCCATTCTTTAGAAGGAGCTTGACAACTCTCCAAGAACTGCAAACGATTCGGTCATGTGAAAATTCTCCTTCGGGTACCCTTCCTCCACCCACAGCCCCCTCTTTACGTACCCCCCTCCCCTCACTTCTTGTCCGTTTCTTTTTGCCTTATTTTTTTGTTCACTTCTTGGAAGTCTTTTCCTGTCTCTTCTTAAGGAAGACGTCTTCTTCGGAAGAAGGAGGAGGAGGAGGAGGAGGATCGTTGCCAACTGGTAATAGTAGGGAGGACGACGAAGACGAGGAATTGCCAAATTGTTGGCCCACCCTCCTCTTCTCCACTCAATCTTTTCTCTCGGTTGCTATGCCGGCAACGTTTTAAACGGTGTATTTCATCTTAAAAACGGTTTTTAAGTAGGATTTGTTCTCTTTTTTTTTTCTTCCTCCCTCGGCGTTGTCTCCCTAAATGCTATATTACCAAAGGAATCTTAAGATTGTCTCGAATAAGCAAAACTCACAAAAAAAGAAAAAATTAAAAGTTCAGAATCTTTTTCTTTCAAAAGAAATGACAAGGCAGATTTGCGAACATATATAATCCGACATATCAAAATTATGTTTTTATTCGATGTATAAATTGCAACAAGTCAGGCAACCGAAATGCCCAGGACCGATAGGATTTTAAGGAATTCGAGGATAAAAATGAAAGGATTTTTCGGATGCTAATGAAGACTCTGGTTGCTAAGGCAAGGCGTTTTTCTATAGGAATTATGTTGTTCAAAATGAATGAAAGTAAAGTTTTCGAAAGGTTAAACGGACAGTTAAGTGTAACTCTGTCTATTGGAATACGTAAGAGTCATTTAACTTGTAAGCATCCCTACATGATGTAATGAGTGGCAATTGTTCAAGCGTTCTGTCCAAGAATCTATTATTTCTTACTTATCAATTTCTAAAGCGTTTTACATATGCGAGTGATTTGCTATTGATATTAGGCTTAACAACAATTAGTAGTTAAATATAATAGGTCTTAGTATTAGGCCATATATACATTTGCTACTAGTAGATATGACAGCAATTTGCAAATGGCTATAGATAACAATAAACGTAACAACTGGTTTGATTATATGCCACATCTTAGCATTGAGAGTTTCCAATGATACCACAATGGTACCATTACCATATATACCATTGAACCAATTTTGATAATCATTAATTTTTCGGTATATACGTTCACGGCACATCGTTACTAATATTACATGCCATATCTTAGCATTGAAATTTCCAATAATGCCATAATGGTACCATTACAACACGTACCAGTAAACGAGTTTCCACTATCATTAATTTTTCGTTATATTCATTCATGACATGTCATTTCAAGTTGTTTGATATATTACATGCCATATCTTAGCATTGAAAGTTTCCAATTGTACAACAATGGTACCATTACAACATGCGCAGTCGGGTGCAAAAAGGTTTAGACTGAAGTCATAGTTGAGCACATCCCAAGAGTATAGCTGCTACCCTATTTCATTAAGAAGGGACAGTAAAAGTACCTGATTTTGCAACCGATCAACGTCCGGTAAGCTCAGTTCCTACGGAGCAAGTAAAAACCTTTTTGCACCCGACTGCACATTGAATGAATTTCCACTATCATTAAGTTTTCGTTATATTCATTCATGACACGTCATTACAAGTTGTTTCATAACCAACTGAAAATACGGGCCCCCGGCGCGAAATTGTCACGTGGTTTCCCTAGGCTGACCTCGCTTTCAGTTTATTATTGTTCCCCATGCTTTCTCTATGACGATTGTGCCTTTCACGCGTTGCTGGATACAATTTCGTTGTTGGATACATATTTTCAAAGTTAAGAAAGAGTTTATTTTACATAAATTTATTCCTTAAACGCTACTTGTTATTATGTATATGTTTTAATGCTTAGATTTTTTTATGAAATTCGTGGAAAAAATGGTCCAAATTGATAACTTAACTACTTCCATGCAACGAGGTTGACTATGAAGGAATGAATGAATTAGTAATTAGATTTATTGAAGTTTGTTTGTTTTTTTTTTAGAAATAAAATTTAGTCGATTTTTATTTTTACTGACTTCTAAGTATAAACATATTTTATTTTAAATAAATGAAATAATGCATAAATAAATGATAATGTTTCTATCATTTTGCCATTACCGGTAAAAAAAAACAATGCCGCATGTTTCATTTTGACTTGCCTAGTATTTCCTTATATTTCTTAATTCGGAGATATTTACCTTCAGATTCATGTATATTTCAAGTTAGATTTTGTTCTTTATAACTTTATTTCCGGGCATGTTATGTTTTAACAGACAGGCTTCGGCTGTGGAGCCATAATATTGGTCTCAAAGTTTATATTATTGATATAACAAGATATATTGCCTATTATTATAATGAAGTTACAGAGCGTTGATAATGTTATAATATTTAGTAAATATTATTTACAGTTGTTTTGAGAAAATTGCCCGCATAGCCACCTTTATACAGGATGTTTTTGAATTGAGTACAGATTTTTGGGGAGATGATAGAAGAGGTCCTTAGAAGTATTTTTTGTCATATGAACATGGGGTCCCCGCAGCTCCGTTTACTTACAATACTGCATTGAACAATCAAATGACACCGGGACGCAGTGTGCGTTGGTAGGCCTAGATTATTTTATTTTTAACAATTAACACAAGCAATCTACTGTATGACTTTTACAGTAATTGTTCAAAATGACCGCCATTTGCTTCATAGCACAATTCGCAACGCCTTATGATGGACTGATGTACGCGTGGAAACAGTTGATTTGCACGGTCGCTGATGTCACCTGCTGCCGCGACAACACGAGCCGCCAATTTATCTTCGGTATCTACGGGTTCGGAGTACACCACTCGGGCATCAGAGGCGATCACGCAACCTGCTGAGCCACCGAGGCCGATTTTGATATATTACAAGCCATGTCTTAGTATTGAAAGTTTCCAATAACACCATAATGGTACCAGTAAAATACGTACCAATGAACAAATTTCCATTATATTTTAATTTTTCGTTATATTCATTCATGACACGTCATGACAAGAAGTTTGATATATTACATGCCATATCTTAGCATTGAAGGTTTCCCATGGTTCAATAATGGTACCATTACTAAACTGACCATTGAACGAATTTCCACTATCATTCATGACATGTCATTACAAGTTGTATGATCATGCCATATCTTAACATTGAAAGTTTTTTTGACCACCAAGGAAGACCATCACGTGTCTTTACTTAGCTACCTAATACCCTGGTATACCCAAGAGGTCATCCACACAATAGGAAAGGGAAAGTAATATTGATGATTGTTAGATACGAAACCGAACAAAAGCCAACGAAGAGAAATCTACAAAAATACAGAAAACTAGGCTGAAAGCATATTCCAATTTCTAGTAGACTGGGAAAGAAACATTGATAATGTCCGTAAAGTTCCATCAAGAACGTCCGAAACTTCACGCTCCCATCATGTTCAGTGAAATGACTTACGAGGTACTCCCAGGAGGTCTTGAATGAATTCCCTAAAGTGCTTCATTTCGAATTCGTTGTGGATGGACCGATTCTCATGCAATTTAAATGTTATCGTTCATCCCAACACTACCCAAGAAAGGTCCCTTGCATGCTGTAGGAATGGCTCAAAGAGAGCAGCTTTCGATCTTCAAAAAGGATACAATTGTTGGTTGCCACTTTACAAGCAAAAGTGTTAAAGAGACGTCAACCCTGCTAAACATTTCCAAATCATCCGTTCAATGTGGAAAGATAAGAGTACGACAAGTGTTCAGCCCAGGACCCAGAAGACCCAAAATTGTATCGGCCAGAGATCAAAGGACAAACCATAAAACATCGACTGATGGACCGACAATATCCTTGACAGAGTCCACTAAGACAACTGTGGAGTGTTCGCAGGGAACTGCATTCACTGGTTTTTCATGGCAGAGCTGCGGCCCACACACCCCACATCAGCACCTGCAACGCATCGAGAAGATTGCAGTGGTGCAAAAATAGACGTCACTGGATCCTGAAGCAATGGCGGATGATTTAATGGAGTGACGAGCATTTAGGTATCAGAACTTCATCTAGAAAGCTGCATAGTGCCCACAGTGAAGGTTAGCGGAGGGTCCATGATGATGTGGGGTTGCTTCAGTGGACAACGCCTAGCTCCCTGATCTCTGGAAGCACTTTAGAAATGGCCCGTTTTTCTTTCAACACAATAACGCACCTTGCCACAAATCAAGGGTTGTGGACAGATGGTTTGATGAAACGATGGTGCAAAAACTTGACAGGTCTGCACAGAGCCCCAATCTTAACCTCATCGAACATCTATAGGATAGTTGTCCCTTTTAGATACTGATTGTGGATCATTTGTGTCCAGTGTTTGAAGATCCTAGATATCGCAACTTTCGTTAGTTCAGTCATCTGCGTTGTTTCAACCGTGGCTCCAGTCAGAGAAGCACCATCAATGAGCCCGTTTTAGAAGTTAGTTAGGATTTCATTTTTCCCGATGTTGATCAAACAACATGTGTGTGTATAATTATATTCATTGAAGTCCTAAATGCATTATTACTTGGTTGTAATGCCAGAGAAAGCATCTGAAGCTCTACTTCATCTTTTGATATTCCTTCCTGTAATTTTATGTCATTACATTGTTTTAAAGTGAACCACAGCATCATCTACGTTTTAATAAAAAAAGAAAAAGTCGTACAAAAAATTCCCTTCCATTAGACGTTACTTACCCTC
>JAHWFO010050985.1:0-50869 GCA_023313115.1 Rhysida immarginata | reverse complement strand
ATTGTGAGCCTTTAAAAAGATTTTTTTCGAATTTTCATTAAGAATTTTTACTGTATTAATTCTAAGCATTTTCATGTGTTTATTTTTAAGATATTGCAAAATTTAATTTAATTTTTTGAGATTGTTCTGTTTACATCCAAGTGTAATTATCCCGGGCAACGCCGGGTACCTTTGCTAGTATATATATAAAGAAGAATGTTTGTTTATTTGTGGGTTTGTTTGTGGGTTTGTTTGTTTGTTTTTTATACAATTCTACAGTTTTATTCCGATCTTGATAAAATTTCGCATACATGACCTTCAAAGAATGAGGAAGGTCACTCTCTACCTCAGATTTCGAAAAAATAATAATTATTCATAAAAAAATCGATATTCATGGTTATGGCAGGGCATATTAATGAGAAATAGCTCATGACCAACAATGCAAGACAAAGTTTTTGCAACAATACGTATCAACAATGGTATCAACACGCAATTCACAAACACTCTGCAAGGACCAACAATATATATCTCATGATCAACAATGCAAATAAAAGTTTGTGCAACAACAGGTATCAACAATGGTGTCAACAAGCAATGCACCAACACTATGCAAGGATCAACAATATATGTCTCATGACCAACAATGCAAGGCAAAGTTTGTGCAATATAGAATTCAATGCATAGAATTCCTGTTATTCAGGCTTTTCTTAGAAAAGAGAATTCTTAGTACTTAACAATTTCTTGAAAATCTTTAAAAATAATAAGTAACTGGAGATAATGAGTTAGCAGACTATTGAGAAAGAGTGAAAGACGATAGAGGAAGCACTCCTATAGCTCCGTGCTGTATTGAGCAAATGGTAAGCAAGTAAATAGAAGAATCGGCGACCGCTAGACTACACAAAGTGATGGATGGCCAATTTTTGCTTCAAGACATCGAAAGAAGAAAGGAAATTGCAACAACATCAAGTGTACATCTAAGGCAAGATTACGTGAGCAAAAAAGTATTTAGACTAGAAGGCATCCTTGGAGAGGTCCATCCATTGTGAGCCTTTAAAAAAATTTTTTCGGTAAATCAAGTCCCGGTATAGGCTATCAAGAATGGATTTTTTCAGTGAAGAGGTAAATTCCTGTGTTTCGGATTTTTCTTAGAATGGATAGTCGCTTCGCTCTATATTGTAGTGATTGAGTTATTATTTAACCAATTTGGAGGTTTAATTTAGCTTTTTGAGGTTGTCCTGTTTACCTACAAGCGTAATTATCCCGGGCAACGCCGGGTCCTCTGCTAGTAACCTCTATATACTCCAATTAATTAGCACATGTAAGTCTCAAAATAAGGTTAATTTTAATGAACAAAAACGCAATGCAAAATGCAAAATAGATTAACGACAAAATTTTAAATATATGTACAAAAGTATTCTTATATTCATTAATTTTTACATTTCAATGATTAAATTAAACTCACCGGACAAAAAATTAGTCATCCCGGTTAACGCTTTCTTTCGTTTGAATTACGTCTGCAGTTGCGATTGGCAGTGATTTTACTACTGAATGTACTGTAAATCAATCTTCAAACATGCGTGTTCAGCTGATCCTGGATTCATCCAACTTGGCCGGATGGTTTAGATGACCTTACATCTTCTGTTCCAAATTATCACATAGATTCTTGATAGAGTTCAAACTGGGGATTTTCCAGCCTAGACCACATGCGTGAAGATAGAGGATTGCTCATCGACTATCACACACCAGCACAGTTCAGCACGCAACAATTATCGTCTTGAAAAACTAGATGCTCCTTTTGTAATCTCTTTGGGGTCGTCCAGAAGCTGAATATATTGTAATTGAATCTGTTCATGCGTCCACTAACTTTAAACAAGGGCCCAATTTTGTATATGTAAAACACTCCTAAAACATAACAGATACATTGCTGTGTTGAAGCACACCTTGAAGCACACCTTCATTGAAGGCTTCATTTGATCGGCGATGAATCATTCGAGTACAAACAAAAATGAGACTCGCCTGACCAGATAATGCGTTTCCAATCGTCTACAATCCAGTGTTTGCGCTTTTTTGTGTCCAGCATTCAGCTTAGGTCTCTTCAGACATGTTCTGTTCTACATGTTCTTTAAACGAATTCCTTTCGAAGTGATGTGTCCTCTGAAATCGTTGATGTGGACCTGTATTGACAGTTTGTAGCAACTCTTGCTTGGTTTGAAGCCGATTTCGTGTTGCTCGTCGTTACTATTATCGGCGATTACTGTCTGTGAGCACTTTTCGCCGACAAGAGTTACGACGGGTAGTACGGAAAATAAACAGTCGAGTCACATTAATATGACCATCTCCTATTTGTAATGTCATCGCTAAATAACCAATCGCAGATGGCGCTAAATAAATGAGGCAATAAATGACGGGTCATCTGCAGATTTGATGAGTATATAGAGTGTGTTCTAGACATTCGAAAACCAGTTCAATTATTGCAATGCAAAAACGATTTATCAGACGCACAAAAAAGGAATGATTATTGCTTTCGGGCTTAGGGTGGCAGCATATCAGAAACTGGGGAGTTTATGAACTGTTCACGTGCTCTGTGGTAAAAGTGCACCACGTATAGCAAAATGGCATTACAGAAAATAAGCGACGTGGAAATTGTGGTGCTCCAAGAGCCATAGATGAAATAGGGAAACAGCGGCTGCGGCACGGATGGTGACAGCACATATGATAACGACAATGCATCGGCGGTATTGGATGGAATTTGCACGGCAGTACCGACACTGGACATCCACTGATTGGCAAAAGGTTGCCTTCTCAGATGAATCATGTATTTTGCTCCATCAGACGGTGGGCGCATACGGCGAGAAGCGTCAGAAAACAAACACCCTTCAACCATTTATGGAAGGAAACAAGCTGGCGGAGGCAGCGTTATAGCCTGGGGAATGTTTTCGTAGCATTCTCTGTTACAAGTGACACTACTTATTTGGGTTCTAGTAGTTGACCGTGGGTTAAAATAGTTAACACATTGGTCATTTGAAATTCTGTTACTACTAGAAGTATTGCATATTGATCACACAAAACGACCCACGTAAAATTAATAACAAGTATTACATAACATTCTTGAAATTAATTCAAGCGATAAAAATCCACCTAGTGGTTGTTAGGTTTTTTTCCGACTTTGTAAGCATTGAATAATCAACACACGGTTGTGGCCATGATAGGAAGCAAAGTTCCTAGTTTTTTGCTGTTCTGGGAAACCTAATATATAGTTTAATACAAGGTGGCATTACCAGTCCCTTTTCTTGCCCCGTACCTTACTTAAAGCATTTAAATAGTATTGTGTCAATTACTGGTACACTGTCAACTACTGGTACATTTACCCTACGTATCGATCCTTGCTGACTATGTAAACTCAAACTTGGATATTCTTTTTCCTCGGCATGTTGGCATCTTCCAGAACGGCAATGCGGCACCTCATACAGCTGAAATTGTACATGAGTGGTTAGAAGATCACGAGATACTTCCCTGATCCCCAAATTCCCCGGACTTAAACCCAATCAAGCATCTATGGGACCACCTCGATTGAGTTATTCGCTCCATGGACTCCACCTCGCATCCCCAACAGCTGTCAACCGAACTGCAGTCAGCATGGCTCAATATCCCTGCGAACACTTTCCAGCACCTCATTGAGTCTCTCCCAGTTCATCTAGCCGCTGTCCGAGTTGCGCATGGCGGTTATTCCGGATATTAACAAGTGATCACATTAAAATGACTCGAATAATTTATTGACAAGTTCTACTCAGCTGCGTCTTCCTAATGGCAACTTACTTAAAATACCTGAAAAGGCTAAATTTTTTGTCTGATGAGCTTATCATTCTATAGAAATGTGATAAGTTTCAGTATTCTTTAGCTTCTTTCATATGTTGCACTCGCAATTTAAAACTGAAATTAATAAAGATTCTGCTCTTCAATGCAGTCTGAAAAAGAAAAAATAAGTGAAATGCTATATGAAATATAGAATAACAAAGTTATGCAGGTTCAATATTAAATTCAGTCTCATCAGTAACTCGAATTTCTACCTTCTATTTCATTCTATAAATCCATTTGTAATTGCAGCATTATTCGTTCTTCACCTGCTACTCCTGTATCAAAGAGGATCCAATAATCCAATAAGGCCTAAAATGAAAATTTAGATAAACAAGTAGTCACAAGCAGAATCACAATTACTTATTCTGAAAATCAAAATTAGAAATGTTAACATAACAATTATTAAATTTTTGATTGTTTATGCGATGTTGAAATGCAGGTACAATCACGATGCTCTTAATTAGGATATATGTGTCTGTACTAAATTTTACATATAACTTACTTACTTATGTGAAATCGCAAATATATTTTCCTCTTGTTGAATTTACTTCTTCAATCTTTGCCTTTGCAAGTGCTATACGCCGAGGAAAATTTCTCCACCTTCTAAGTCATAAAATATCGTAACACACGCAACCATCCACATACGAACATACATACAAGTTTCTTTATAACAATTTAACGAATAGTCATTAAAGAAGTATATTAAAAGGGGCATCATTTTGTGAAAAAAAACAACAAAATAAATGAAATAAATGTCAAACCATTCTTTTTATGATTTTACCAATTGTCTCGTAGATTGCGACGCTTTGGCCCAAAATGCCACAGGTGTAACCTCGGGATTGGTCATCTACAGGCTTGCATTTGCCGCATTTATCGGGGTCATGGATAGGATGGACGTCCTCCTTTAATATATCGAAACACGTACAGTTCAATGCTTCGAACCCAATGTATTTCCTTCCTTGGCACTTGGTGGCGCACTCAGATGGTGTCAATAATTCAAGGTTCGCTTTATCTAACGCCATTGGCGTATCCTGTTCAGTGACGGTGTAGCAACCCTTTAATTGCAATCCTGAGTTCTCAAATGATGTTTGTTTAACTAGAGTTTTAAATAAAATAGTTACGGTTAAATTTACACTGCTCGTCTATTGTTATGTTCTTTAGATAGTTTTTAGGTAATCATAAAAAACTTTGTGACTTTTCTAATTACTGCACTGTATATACGAGGGTAGATCGAAAAGTAATGCCTGTTTGGCTACAAAATTTTTATTTACCATTCCATTTGAAGAAACCGTGCACACCGCGAAAGCTTCATCATTACTATAGCTGTCATTTCTCGACATAGTCTCCTTTTCTCTCCACGCAAACGCGCCAACGATGCACAAGTTGCCGCATGCCGTCGGCGACGAAGTCTTTAGACTGTTCGCGGAGCCACTTTCGAACTGCCGCCTTGACCTCCGCATCTCCTTCAGCTTGGGAAAGAGGAAAAAGTCGCAGGGGGCGAGGTCCGGACTGTAGGATGGGTGAGGTAGGACGTCTGTGAACCGGAACTGCTGAAGGGCGTCCTTGGTATCGCGATTCGTACGGGGCCTGGCATTGTCATGTTGCAGAATGACCTCTACCCCTGGCCGAGCATGGGTCAGCCGCGCCCTCAGTGTCCGCAAAGTGTCCATATACCGGGACGAGTTGATTGTGTGCTCATGCTGAAGGAACTCGATGTGCACTACCCCGCTGCAGTTCCAAAAGACAGTTAGCATGATGTATTTTTTCGGGGATGGCGATTCCTTGTGGCGATACTCCATGGACTGTCGCTTGTCCTCAGGGTCGTAAAGGTGTACTCACGTTTCGTCTCCGGAGAGAACACGGCACAGAAATGCCTCACCCTCAAGCTCGTAACGCTCCAGGAGTGCGGCACAGGCAGTCTACATGTTCTTCTTCATTTCTGATGTCAGCATCCCCGGAACCCTTCCGATAGCCCAGGCATTTTTGAATCCTTTGCTTGATCCGATTAATGCGAATCAACGCATTCACCTGTGCTTGATACTGGGCATCAGAAGCTGTCACGGGTCTTCCCGAGCGTGGCTGGTCGCGCAGGGATGAGGTACTCGCATCGTCACCTTTCACAATTGCAACCTACCTCCTCACAGTGCTCACGTCCACGCAACTGTCCCCGTACACGGCTGTGAATGCCGGCTGCCGAACACCCCTTCGCGGTCAAAAATTCTATCATACCACGCTGCTTCAGCCGCACGTCAATGGAAGCTGCCATTTTCTCAACTCAAGCGGCGCATAAGCGCTGGCCACATAAAAAAACCCGCACATGTGCCCAACATACGTTTCCGAGTGCGGGAAGATTCAAGTTTTCGCACTATGCACAATTTCTTCAAATGGAATGGTAAATAAAAATGTTGTAGACAAACAGGCATTACTTTTCGATCTACCCTCATATTATAATAACGTACACTTACAAAAGATATCATTTATAAAACAAAACTAAACTTTATATTTCATATTTAAATTTTATTTATTGCCTAAGATAAAAGGATGGTCTCAATAAGAAATTGTCGGCTCTGATCTTGGATCTCTACGGTTTGCCACAGCAACGGCCTCGCAAGTATCAACATGACTTTCATTTATAAATCTTATTTACGTAGCTAATAATCTTCTGTATATTTCCTAGGCAGATCAAAATAGTGGCAACAAAACTTAGATTGATTAAAGACTTGCCACGACCGCTAGGTATGAATCTGAATTTTACCAAGATCATAATCTTGATAATATATCGGAAAGTGGCAACTGAACACTAGATTTACATTTATATTTTTCCGAGATTTACATTTGAAAGCAATGTTCACTTAACTTCAAATGCGATAATATTATAGTAGGTGTCACGGAGTTCGAATTTAGGTTCTACTTCCGGCGACACTCGCTCGGGTTTTCGCTCTCGTTTCTTCTATCGCTCGAAGACGGGGGCGGTGCTGAGCAAACAGTGTCGTCATACTAGTCAACACAAGGCGACGAATGAGAACGAGGATCGCGGACGAGTCGGGAGTTTCGAAAATTCAAATCGTGAGCAGAAGAGAAATTGGTTAAGAAAGAATCGAGCGTTCAACGGAGACAGGAGGAAAAAGTGCGATGCCAGAGGAGAGAAGGGCAATGAACTTTACATGGTAAAGCCAAGCGGAGAGCTCCGAGGGAGAGTGTACGGGGAAGGCAGAAGCGGTACGCCGAGAGATGCGTCGGTTGCAGCGACAGCGTTAGAGCCGTGCCGGCAAGCCTTCAAGGCGGAGATTCCCGTACCGGAGCGACGGGAGACGAGTAACGGTTTCGTCGGCCCGAGTTGGATCGCCCAGCAGCACTCCTGTTTCATGGTGAAAACGTTATCGGTCTCGCCCACAAATTTAGTGAGTACTCTTTTATTAGTGAACTGTAGCTATCGTGAATTGGGCACAGTTTTCAGTGATTAATATCAACGTGAGCTTAATGGCTGCACGAGGTTTCGAGGGGCATGGCCCGGTGGCTTACGTGCCTACCTGAAATACGGGTATGGGTTTGCCTACGTGGAAAAGTGATGTTACGGAAACCTGCCTATGGTCGTAGATTTCCCGTATCTGGTCTACGCTTAATTTATTAATGGTTAATGTGCCATGTGCTTTATTTTTATGCCAAGTTGTGTATTGTGTATGTTTCAGTGAGAAGAATATAACGAGAGTGTGTTTTTTAAAGCTCGAAAATTTATACGTTATATTTAGCTGATAAGGACTGTACCGGACTGGACACTTATCTATGAATTAGTGACTTTTGAGCTCTTTGTAATTTGATCGAGCTTCAGTAATTGAACAATTATTACGTCTTTTGTGTGTGATACCGGAAATGACTTTGGACTTAAGACTTCGCATTATGCAATGTCATATTATCATTGCGCGGTAATGTGAGTGTTTCCATATTTGTCAAACATTGCGTTGTGTGTGTTAAGAGGATTAATTATATACAATTGCTATTCTCGTTCATGCTAATTCCGAACTTGTTATTGATCTGTTTAATTAGAAGTTAAGCCTTTATTATAATTTGCTTTTTATGATGTTATGTAAGTGCTAGTGGTTATGACTTACGATACGTATGAGTTTTGTGCTTGCTATTGGTTTTTACAATTGTCTTGTTTTTTGCTTATTGTTGTGAATTGTAGCTTAATTTCACATCTTTAGAAATTGTAGCTATTTGTTCGTCAGTAACGCATGAGAGTTATATTGTGTGTCTGACATTTATTCACATAGAATTAAGCCGTTGCTTTTAGTTGTAAGCCTATGCAATTATTTTGATAGCCTGAAGCTAAATGCGTATTATTGTTACTTAGAGTTTAAAGTTTATGTTTGATACCTTTGATTTTTATTATTTACAATTATTCTTGCTGCTGTTTATTAAACTTTAATTTATTATAACCTACCACTGTTACATGTTCTTTTAATTCCACTGCGTCAGCTATTTTAGCCTGCTTATGCACGTTACAGTAGGCCTTGAACATCGACGTTATTTAAATGAAAAGTGCCGTACTAACAAATAGGTAAGTCAGAGTTGTGATATAACAAAGATATTCCCATTTTTATATTATTCTGTCATGATTTAGACAAGCACTTCACATCACAATTTTCAGAGATTTAAAGTTGCTTATAACACAATAGTTTTTACGGCGTATCGATTACACAACTAAAACAACCAAAACTGGATTCCATTGGTTTAGCTGGTCTTCTGGTCGAATTAACATATCCTGTTTCGTTTAGTCAACAATAGTATGTGAAAACTGGTAATCATCGACAAACTCGTATATACAATCTTGAACCCTGTCTCCGCTTTAATTTCCAAACATTACGCGCATAGCATCGATATCACAGATTTGCAGTGATTATAATGTTTCTATTTTGACTATAATTCATTTCGACATACAGTAGCGTTCAAAAGTAACTGGTCAAACTGTTTTTCGACATTAAATGTTGAAATATTTGTTGTATATGAATAAGGCTTTAAAATAATTATTATTTACTTGAAACCTTTGTAAATATGCTCTGACAAAATTAGCTTATTTCAAATACTTGTCTTTTTTTAAAACAAAAAATGCAAATTGAGCGTGCTCAAAAGTAACTGGTCAACGCATGACTTACAGAAATAACATAATATATAAACAAAAAAAAACACAAAACAATATTTACTAATAAGAACAACCTTTATTTGTTAATATTTTGTTGGATAACCACTAAAGCTTCAATTTTAAAATCGACTGATTTGGTTCCATTCTTGCATAGCATTTCGAATTTTTCTGTGCCACTTTTTGCTTTTTTGCATATTGACGAGACAACTCCTCCCAGATGTGCTCAATCGGAATTAGGTCCGGGGATTGTGATGGCCAGTTGAGAACACGGATTCGGTTAGAACGGAGCCAGTCTGTGATGACATGAGCTTTATGTTTCGGGTCATTATCGTGTTGATAGACCCAGCCACGTGGCATATTAGATCTTGCATAGGGCAGCATGTGTAGTTGTAAGATATATTCTTGTATGCGATTTTATTCATGATACCCACGACACGGACTAGTGGCCCCATTCCTTCACGGCTGAAGCATCCCCACACCATCACACTTCCTCCGCCATGTTTCATAGTTGGTAACTGGTATTTTGGATCGAATCTGGAACCTGGAGGATGTCTAATATAAGAAATTCCGTCCTAACAGAAGGAACTTGGACTCGTCACTCCACAATACTTTACTCCATTTCTTGGATGTCCACTTTTCGTGCTCTTTAGCAAAAGCTATCCTGGATTTTCGGTTTTTCACAGAAATCATAGGTTTCTTGGCAGGTCGACGACCAAATAATTGTCCTTCACGAAGACGACGTTTTGTAGTCTGCACACTAACTTTGTCGTTGTAGTTTTCCTGCATTTCACGATTTAAGTCCACGGCATTCTTGCGAGGATCGGCTTTTGACAATCTTCGC
This sequence comes from Rhysida immarginata, assembly GCA_023313115.1. Lineage (NCBI taxonomy): Eukaryota > Metazoa > Arthropoda > Chilopoda > Scolopendromorpha > Scolopendridae > Rhysida > Rhysida immarginata. The sequence goes on along the minus strand of JAHWFO010050985.1, from coordinate 41,054 downwards.
AAGATATTATCTTACTTTTGAGTAGAGGCTCTTGGTCGACCTGATTTCACAGCTCGTGTGACGACTCCTCGCAATCGAAATCTTCTCATTATGTCAGTAACCGCTGGTTTGTTTAGACCAAATTGTTCAGCTACTGCCTGATGAGTACCTCCTTCGTTAACGGCCTTCGCAACAGCGTTTTTTACAGGAGAGGAGATATATTTTCTTGGATCCATGGTTAATGAACACCAATGTACCTTAAAAAAGCGTTGCATTTGCGAATGCGTGATATAGGACACCCCCGAACCATACAATGAACACGACCAGTCACTTTTGAACACGCTTAATTTGCATTTTTATGTTTTAAAAAAAGACAAGTATTTGAAATAAGCTAATTTTTTCAGGGCATATTTACAAAGGTTTAAAGTAAATAATTTTAAAGCCTTATTCATATACAATAAATATTTCAACATTTATTGTCGAAAAACAGTTTGACCAGTTACTTTTGAACGCTACTGTATGCATTTATTGTTGAACTTGCTTATGCTTTATGTTATGCCCAACAGATTACGAATTTTGTCAGTCAATGGTTCTAAAAAAATCCCGAGCCAGGGTGAAAATTCATATTTAGTCAGATCTTAGATATAAATACGTAAAAGATGATAGCAGCCATACATTTCATGACTCCACGGGCGTAACCAATGGAAGCGGAGAGCGCTAAGAGGATTCAATCCCCATCTCAGGGGTTGAAAATAGGACCATTACAATAACAATGGAACTATATGTGATATCGTTTACTTTTTATTTTGGTTGACCAAATTTTGTAGGGAGGATGGTATTTAATCTAAATCTTTCCTAGGGTTGGAAGTCGAAAAAACGTTGAAATTTCTTATAGGAATTTCTGGCTACGTCAATATAGTCTGCAGATCGGATTTTGAGCACTGACCTATTTCACTACGCATTCAGGAAACTAAGTGGTCAGCTTTGGTGATTTTTTTTCGATTTTTTTCCTTTGTTGTATTATTGGCCTACAATTCTCTAAGAGTGAAGGCCTACTCAAATTTTTTTTTCGCAGAAATCGACTTAAAAACTCATGAAACGAAAAGATATGTTGAAATTTTGAAAATTTCCGTATGTATGTACGGATGTACGAGAGTTGTTCCGAAAGTAAAATTTCGTCATTTTTTTCACTCGGAAATTTTATTGCCAAAAAAATATACCATGGCATCATGAACTATACACCTTGTACTACTTTTCGACATAGTCGTCACCAACATTGAGACATTTGTCGTAGCGTGCAATCAGTTTGAGGAATGAGTAGCAGCAGGCAGGTGTGCTGAGGCTCTCTGATCTTAAGTGAGCCTTGCTAAAGTGGCCGCCATGGGAAGCAATACAAGGGTTCACACGTCCACATGGATTGCCTCACTGTTTCGAAAATTCCAATCCGGTTGTGCGTTAGTTGGTGCGTGTGGTTTTGCGTTGTCGTCCAAGAGCACAACACCTTCACTCAAGAGCCCTGGTCTCTTTCGTCGAATGGCGGACCTGAGTTTGGTGAGGTTGTCGCAATAACGTGCCGCATTGATGGTCCCTTGATGGAGGAAATCAATGAGAATCACACTTTTCGCGTCCCAGAACACTGTTGCCCTAATCTTTCCTGCGGAGGGTGACACTTTGAATTTTTTCCTCACTGGTGAACTGGGATGCGACCACATTGTCAGTACATGTCTGTCTGCCATCGTGATTTGTACTCGAATAGCCTCAGTAACGCCTGCCTGCTGCTACTCTTTCTTCAAACTGATTGCACGCTATGACAAATGTCTCAATGTCGGTGGCGATTATGTCGAAAAATAGCGCAATATGTAATCGAACAATAAAGTAAATGAACATATGACTACCATGGATTGTTTATTACATATTCCTGCAATATCACAAGGATTATTTGAAAAATGAAATAAATCACTCGCATGATGACATATTGTATTTTCTTTTGGCAATAAAGATTCCGTGTGAAAAAAAAATGACGAAACTTACTTTCGGAACAACCCTCGTATGTACGTATTTGACCAATTTTGTGCAGCTAACTCTGATACGGCAAATAGCAGAACCAAACAAAAATTATACATACTTAGAGGGTAGCCTAAATTGTGCCTTAGCGTATATTTTATGTCAATTGGGTAAGTCTTTTTAGAGATATTAGTTTTTTTCTAAAAAATAAAAAGTGGCTGAAGCGTTAAAACCAGCGAACCAAACTCAATAAACTCGACATGCACGTACTCCTCTCATGAAGCGAATTTATTTTTGTAAATGACTTGTTTGGCTATGGTGAGCCGTTTGGAGTTATTAACTATCCCCTCCCCCTAGACCCCCCCCCGTAAATTCTTTTTAAAGAAATTCACACATAGAGGGGTCCTTAAACTATGCATTGATGCATTTTTTATGGAAATGAGTTAAGCCTGTTTTTCATAATTCATTGGTAAAAATGAAGAAATTACAGAAGCATACATTTCGTCGTCCCAAGCACAATATAAACGACATGAGCAGGTTCCTCTTATTGAAAAATACAATTTTCTTTTTTGAATCCGTATCATTGTCATATCACCAGATGGAGCTAGTAAGAGAAAGTCCATCTGATGACATAACAGGAGCAATTAGGTTGAGAAATAAAAATAAAGGAAAAGATGTTATGTCAGATCAACAGATGGAGCAGGTGAGCGGAATTGCATCTGATGACATAACATGCAAATTCAGCTTGGCATGCGGCCAGAATGAAAGAGCAATTAAGCAGCGCGATAACCCGTTACCCAGGGATGTAAGTGGAACGAACCAAGAGCGCGCGTGCTTTGAGGGACCTAATTCATTGGTGAGGAGCATTTCCATGCATAATGAGCTGATTAAGAGCGAGCATAAAAAAATACGAGAGCGAAGCAAATTCAGAGAGGATTCTGACGTCTGTTCGGTGCTGACGAATTTATGGAAGAAGGCGAAAGATGGAAATAATGAAGTTACGCCAGCGGAAGGAATAAATGAGATTATTTCAACTTCTTCTTCAAATAATTTTTTGGAATCGGATGCTCTTGGATCTCGTAAGGGCATTGAGAAGAAACAAAGGAAAGAAGGCAACGGTATGCTTCGATGGTGTTCTACAATTCCATGGTGAAGAGAAGGAACCCGGCTGACGACTTCACGCCTTTATATCGCAGCTCGATTAAATCCGACAGAACTTTCTCCGGCCAGCAGGACTGATATCTGAGATAGAGCTCTTCTGAGATAGAGCTCTTCCATTCGTCTGAATAGGAAGAATCCCGCCCCCGAGGGCACGTCTGGACTCGTTAAACAGGCAAGTTATATGCCCAAATTAAATACTAAGGGTATCAATTCTTTACGACATAACAGTAAATCATCGGAACAAGGAGCAGAGAATCTGGACCGAGAGTAATCATCGCATGCTCAGTATCCTACAGATTCTGAAGGACGGCCCGTTGGTGGATGCCAAAATCATATAGAGGGCAGCTCTATAGTTCAAGATTTGTCTCTGCTACAGTGTACGTTGGACGACAGCAACCAAAACTTCATTGGACGGACGTTGTAGGAGACACGAGTGTAACCCAGAGGGAAACTAACTCAAATTTCCCCAAATTCACTTCACTCCGGGTGGAGTCATCTCTGCCTCAACTCGCCCTGTATGCTCCGTAAATGGAAAGGACCATAGCCAGATTCACTTCTTGGTATCCCACCCCACTTGGCTGGGCTATTCGTTGGGGGTGGTATGTCCATTGATAAATTTAATAAGATTCCAAATTTTTAGCTCTAAGTATCTGAGTTAATGTTGATTCTTATTTGATTGCTCTTAGTCAGCTCATACTTAGCCTCGATCGAATTGATTCCTTGCTAATATATTTATTCTCGTTGTATCAGGTTTTGCTCCGACCGAGACTTACTTGTAAAGGTTGCCGCCTTCCGAGATAGCGGTGCCAGGTTTTCCCTCAGCGGTTCGTTGCCATGATTGGAGGCTCATACTTACCCGTTTGTCAGAAGAACTACAGTTAGCCAGGCGCACTCTGCAGCATAATTTACTATTGTGATTCGATTTAATCATGTCTTTTTGTCTTTAAATTGTATTCGAAATTTATTGTTTAAACAATTAAAGACGATATTTTATACATATGATTCAAAACTTCCCTCTCTCCCATCTCTGTTCACGACTTGGTACCTCTGGGGTTTTAATATTAAGATAATTAATTAAAGCACGTGACAATCATTTTCTCGTGGTAGACCTGTGCGAATGTACCATCCCGCCATATGATTTTTTTTTGTTTGTTTTGCTGTCGTTTTGCGAGTTTTTCTGTTTAATCATTTATTTTATTTTATGAGGTTGTTGCAAAAGTTTCTTCCGGTTCTAGAACCCGTGCCCAAGAAGGGCTCATTTTTCGAGGGGGGTGTTCATATGTTTTCAAACAAATTATTGCATTCGATTCCTGAATATCTTTGCTATATTACATCCAAGAATCAACTTTATGGCTATACGTCTGTGAGTGCCATCAACGGTCTGAAATGGACCTTTCACGCGAGCATATTCGAGCAATAATCTTCTACGAGTATTCTGGAAAGATCAGTGCTGCGCAATGTCACCGAAACATTTGCCAACGTTTAGGTGATGGCACTGTTAGTTTACGTACAATAGAAGAATGGTATCGCCGGTTCAGACGCGGAGATAGCACTCTTCAAGATGCACCTCTCTGGTCGGCCAATCATGATTTCAGATGGTGATCTACGCCAAGCAATTGATGAAGTTCAATTGTTTTTGTGTTGGAATAAAAATCCGGAAAAAACTTTTGCAACAACATGATATGGCAAGATTTTATCCGCGCGCAGTTTGCGCAGTAATTAGTTTCAAATTCAATTTATTGTTGCAAAGCTCGCATATTCAAATTGTTTCGTGTGACGAAATCACATATTCACCCGTAGCCCACGTGAAAGATAGGCCCTGGCTGTAACCACCGAGTGACAAGGCCTCTACGATGAAACGTAATACATTGTTACATCATCATAAATAGGGCATTGTTATTCGTATTTCAACCAATAATAAGCCATAAATTTGCCCTAACTATGATGATGTAACAATGTATTATTTTTCATCGCAGAGGCCTTCTCTCTCTCGGTGGATACGCCCTGACTAACGCCTCCTAAAGATAAGACCTGAGCGCGAAAACGTCAGACACAGTTACATGATCATGCGAAGACATAATTCAGGGCTTATAATTGGTAGAAATGCGATTGACGTGTCTTCGGATGATGATGTAACAATGTATGACGTTTTCGCGCTCAGGCCTTATCTTTAGGAAGCGCTACCCTGGCGCGGAAATGTCACCTGATCATCTTAAGCGTGATTCCCACATGCGCAAAATAACGGCAGAAACCACAAAGCAGAAAAAGTTTTTGACATCACTTCCTGCTCTCTTCTTTCTGCCCCACAGAAAATTCTCTTATCTTTGTAGGCTATGACTCAATCCAACTCGAGAAAACCAAGAATTTTCTGTCAGGCAGAAACACGAAAGCAGGAAGTGGCGTCAGAAAATTTTCTGCCTTGTGGTTTCTGCCGTTGTTTTTACGCATGTGGGAACCAGGCTTTAGTCCGAGAAACAGTGTAACCTTCATTGTGTCTAACAAACGAAAAATTGCTGATTGTTAAAGCCCAAGATGGAAACAATGAAGGTTACTTTATTACTCGGACTAAGATGGTCGGGTGACTTTTCCGCACCAGGGCCCGTCTTTCTCGTGGGATACGATATTCTCCTTTATTAGGAGCTTTAGCATAAAAGCTACTTATAAGAATGCGCCCTTGGTCTGTACGTTTATCCGTTCGTCCGTCCGGCCGTCGGACAGCCGTTTGCACGATAACTTGAAAAAGGATTAACTTTTTCAAATTCTGTTTTCAGAAATATGACTATCAAAGTCTTAGATCGGCCGTATCAACTTTTCAGAATTTTTCGTGGACCCCTTCAAGTCGAATTCACGTACTAAAGCAGCGAGTGTAAAGAATACCAAGATAATGGCAAGTCATATAACAATCTATTTATCAAGAAGGAATACATTGTTAATTTCTGTTCATCTTTCAAGCATTACTGACATCGGCGCGCGCACTTGAAATCGCTTTGTCGACGCACGATTGCTCAAGTGCTCATAATCTATATTACTCAGTAGCATGGTATAAGAAGGAATGGAGCTACTTATACCGTGCTCAGTAGCGAAAGAATGGAACTACTTATTGGTTTTTTAATGTCTTAACTGTGTACCCCTTCATAATTTCTACATTTTTTGAGGTAGAAGGTTGAAATTCGGAATGTGGCTTCCTATGGGCATGTCCATCTGCACTAATTTAGTTTGGTTTTGATTGGTACACTGGGGTCGGAATTACGGGGGTGGGATTCAGAGAGGACAACATATCTATACTATTTATGTATGTAAAGGCGTGAAATTCAGTATCCATATTCCTCTAGGCAAGATCTTTATTACTATGAAGTTTAGGCGTAGGTGTTCCATTGGGGTCGGATTTGCGGGGGTGGTAGTCACGTGGTCTTTAGGACTATGACAACATATGGCTTGTGATATATCATACGTTCGGAAATGATGAGAAAGGAAAGGAAACACGAGCTTTTTTACATTTTCTACATATTACGTTAGAAAAAATTAATTTTTGATTAAAAAACTTGGGGAGTGGTAAAAAGTGTAGATAAAGGGATAAAAATAGATGACTTCAGGATCTGCTACTTGCCCTACTCGGGGGGAGGGGGGGAGGGAAATAATTTTTTTTAATAAATGTATAAATGTGATGCAAAAAAGACGAACCTCCTGTCCACAAACGTTTTAATGGGCGAATACGTATTTCGATCTCTTTGAGATCATTATTCAACGCAAAATAATAATGAATAATGATCTCTTCTCAAATGTATAAATGTATTTCTACTTCACTGCTAAAGCTCCTCCTTGGAATGTTTACAAGATTTTATTTATAGCTTGATTGATGATAAAAATTGTTGCTCAGACAACAATGGTCAGGTGACTTTACAGTCTCGGCGTGAGCTTCAAATCAGCGCTAACAATGCTTAAACGTGCAACAACATTGCAAAACTGTTTCCGTGACGAACTCACATATTCTCCTTTATTAGGAGCTTTAGCATAAAAGCTTCTTATAAGAATGCGCCCTTGGTCTGTACGTTTATCCGGCCGTCCGTCCGGCCGTCCGCCGTTTCCTCGATAACTTGAAAACGAATTAAATTTTTCAAATTCTGTTTTCAGAAATATGACCATCAAAGTCTTAGCTCGCCCGTTTCAACTTTTCAGAATTTTTCGTGGAACCCTTCAAGTCGAATTAACGTGCTAAAACAGTGAGTGTAAAGAATACAAAGATAATGGCATGTCATATAACAATCGATTTGTCAAGAAGGAATACATTGTTACTTTCTGTTCATCTTTTAAGCATTACTGACATCGGCGCGCGCACGTGAAATCGCTTTGTCGACGCACGATTGCTCAAGGGCTCATAATCTATATTAAGTAGTCGAAGAATGGAGCTACGTATTGGTTTTATAATGTCTGTGTACCCCTTCATAATTTCTACATTTTTTGAGGTAGAAGGTTGAAATTCGGAATGTAGCTTCCTATGGGCATGTCCATCTGCACTATTTAGTTTAGTCCTGATTGGTCCACGGGGGTCGGAATGCGGGGGTGGCAGTCACTTGATCCTTAGAACTATGGCAACATATGGCATGTTATATATCATACGTTCGGAAATGATGAAAAAGGAAAGAAGATACGAGGTTTTTTACATTTTATACATATTACGTTCGAGAATATCAATTTTTTTGATTAAAAATCTTGGGGAGAGGTAAAAAGTGCAGATAAAGGTGTAAACATAGATGAGCGCAGGATCTGCCACTTGCCTTCCCCTACTGGGGGGGGGGGTAATTTCTTTTTAATAAATGTATAAATTTATTTCTGCTTCACTGCTAAACCTCCACCTTTGAATGTTTACAAGATTTTATTTATAGTTTGATTACACACATTTTATTGAACTTGTGTGTTTGTGCGCAAATTTTGTAATCAATATTTTGCCCACTTCCTGACTACCTACGGCTCTGTAACTTTCCCCAACGGCGTCTTATCGATGGGAATGCATGTTTCAATCGTTGGTTTCACTAGTCTTTCATTTATTCGTAAGTTATTTAATATTTAAGTTTAATATGTATACAGTGCAATCATGACGTAATAACGACTGCCTATATTGTTTTTATTGTTAACGTTGTTAATTGTCGTATGTAATTGTTGTTAATTTGATCATCAATGCTAGTAAAGTTGTTGATTGTGGAGAGCAGCGTTGCCAACCGTGTAATAATTATTACATTTGTGCATTGTCTAGCTTGTATTATAACAATATCCAACAATAAGTATTTCCATCTAAAAACCGGTAATTTGGCAAACCTGTGGAGAGCATAGTTTATGATTACCCAACGCACGACCTACTGGATACTAACGACCTGTTCATTTAGCTGATTTTCATTGTTGTTTCAGGCAGACAAAAATCATTGTTGATTTCCCGAGTACTATCAACACCTCCTAGAAAGAAAGCCTCACAACTGAAAAGTCATACATTGTTACATTATCATAAGTCGACCAAATTTAGGGTAGAAATACGATCAACAATGGTCGAATTATGATGATGTAACAATATGTGACGTTTCAGTTGTGAGGCTTTCTTTCTAGGGGTGCGTTCACTTATTCGTTTGGAGTCATGCTCCGAGTCAATGTGATCACGTGATCAGAGTGCTAGCGTCATGGCTCAGAGTCAACACAACGACGTAGCAATCGAAGACTTTGATCGTTATAATCATTTGCGTGCAGTATTGCTAATTTAGCCTTTTTTCCATGCGCTTGTCTTTTGTTGGACATTTTTAATAAAAATTAAACAATGTACATCAACCATCTACCATTCATTTAAAAGTCTTCAATTCTCTTCAAAAACTCTCATCATTATTCATTGGTGAACTTGTTATTATTTATTCTTTTTATTTATTATTTTATCTTCTCCATTTAGAAATGAGTATAGAATCATTCATTAATAAATAAACATATTATACTAATTCGTAAATTAATGTATAATGCACAAAATATTGAAATGAGCTTTTAAATTGGACACATCCCAGCTAAATTGGCAACACTACTTGTGAACGATTCAAGATATTTTTTTCCCCTCTTCGCAACCTCCGGAGGCATCAGAAAAGCATGAGCAGTGCCCATGCCACTTTAGGTTATGGGGAACCTTTAACATTAAGTTATTTTTTATTAACAGGAATAAACAATAACATATTTTTTATTTTTTATTATTTTTATAAAAACAAAGTTCTGGTCATAATTGTAATTTTAATTTATTATCATAGAGACTAGGGTGGCCTCATGCGTAAAGATGGAACTGAGATTGAGCATATAAAAATTAATAATTAGGCTGAAAAAATTGCCTTGAATCAAATTTTCGATCAATTTAAGCTAAATTTTCGTTTGTATCGTGCCAAGCCTACAACAATGGAAGGCTAACCAATTATGGTAGGCTATGATCGTGCACTTTGGAAAGAAACAGGCGGCCATGTTGATAATTAAACAACGTATGCGCCAGCTTGAAAAAATAAAGTCTTCTCTTGTTTGTGTGGTTGCCACGGCTCCTAACAAGCGCGCTCGCAAACGATATCTCATTGTAACAAAATTAATCATCGTTGAAGTCACAACTTTGTTGGCACTCTTCATTATTGCGTCGTCTTTCTCATTAAATTTTTTGACTCCGATGTCTCCAGCTTGAAAGCAGGAGTTAAGGGAGTTAACCCGAGTCGCACTCCAAGTGAATAAAGAAACAAACTCCGAAAGACTCCAAGCGTACCCTGATGTTGGAGGTCAAGGGAGTTAACTCCGAGCGAAGAAAGAAACGGAGACCAAATGACTCGGAGCAAATAAAGAAACGGAATCCGAATGACTCAGAGTCACGGGAGTCACTCGTTGTGACTCCAAGTGAATAAGTGAACGCACCCTAGGAGGTGTTGGTACTATCACTTTCTATCATTGTTTGAAATCTCCCGAAAGAGGGTGATAGTTGTTGGGAAATCAACAATGATTTTTGTCTGTCTGAAACAACAATGGAAATCTGCTAAATGAACAGGTCGTTAGTCGGTCGTGCCGTGACCACCGAGAGAAAAGGCCTCCGTAATGAAACTGAATACATTGTTGCATCTCATTTAATAAAAAAAAAACGAAAAAATTTTATTCGTTTGTTGGTCAAGCATCAACTTTTAACCAAATTGATTTAACCGATTTTCGTTATTTTTTTTTATATATTTTTCGGCTTTTAGACAACAATGAAAAGAAATGGCTAAAAAAAATGGCACGAATTGCAACTTTTTCGCTAGCTGTATCAAACGTCTCTCTGAAATACCTTGTTTCACCAGCCACATCCATCCCATCGGAAAGATTGTTTTCCAAAGCCGGAGCAACAAACCCAAGCAGTTTGGGTCCCAAATAAGTTGAAAAAGTACGTTTAATGTTTCCCGTGGGTTTCGAAAAATTACTGAACGCTTAAAATTTATAATAAGGGAATACAGTGTAGAAATTTAACAAATAAAGTTGTGCACTTTAAATGAGCTAACTTTTCCGTGTCAATTAAATATATGTGTTCTACAATATTTTTTAATAAATTAAAATAAATATTTTATGTACCCTAGAAAGGTTTACTTGCTAAAAAAATTCAGCCCATTCACATATATTGCTTTGTAATACTTAAAAATTACTCCAAATTACTATTTTCATTGGTGTTTCATTATGCCAAATAACTTTGGGGCAATGATAACTCTTTAAAACGAATATCTTGTAAATGTAGACAAAACTGGTAATTTTAATGCTAATTTGCCAGCTAACATGCCAATACCAAAAAAAATTTTTTTTAATAAGTTAATAAAATCGATTATTAATCGAATAATTCTTATATTCGATGACCATAAGTTCGATTATCAAAAAATGATAATCGCCCAGCACTTTTTTCGTTTTTTGCCAACCAACCCGTGCATTGCGCATGCGCAAGTGGCGCCACCTATCGGCACGTAAAAAGGTTAAGCCCTGAATTTGCACTATCTATGATGATGTAACAATGTATTCAGTTTCATTGCGGAGGCCTTCTCTCTCGGTGGTCACGGCCAGCGTAATATATTGTTTTTCTAGTTGGCTTTGTTGTAAACGCTTTCCCGAGATCAGACGTAGCCGACTGGGCAGATTTGCAAGTTTTATTTTTTGGTTCTGTGGTTATCATATAAAAGCTTATTTTTTTAAAAAAAAGATTAAAAAGAATAAAATAAAATATATAAAATAAAAATTTTAAAGCACACACTTTCACCTTAAAAAGTGCAGTAAAAAGTAAAATAATCTCATTTATAAAAAAGGTAAAAGCGTGGTGGGGTGTTTTAGATTACATTTTAAAAAGAAAATATTACATAATGAAATAAACGCGCCCCCACACTTTTACCTTTTTTATAAATTAGATTTTTTACTTTTTACTGCAATTTTTAAGGTGAAAGTGTGGGCTTTAAAATTTTTATTTTATATATTTTTTCGCATATATTAATTTATTACAACCTGTATATCTATTCTTAATTTTTATAAAAAATAATTCTTCCGAGAAGCTTGTGCGTCAGCGTCCGCTATGGTTGATTACCAATCGCGATTCGAGCTCCGCCTTGAACGGACGAATGCCAAGCGTGGCAAGAAGCGTGGGGAAGAGCGTCGTTGCTATAATAACTACACTAGAAAGACATAATCGATAATTAGTCATGACGTCGTATGCAGAAACGAGTTTAAATGGGGACTCAACATCCGATCTGCAAATTATAGATGAGTCTATAACTGTCAAGACGAACCATTGGTAACCGTATGCTAGCTGCAGAACTGCGGGCACGGGTCCCTCTAGCCAGACTCCCACTTCTGCAAGAACACGGTGCTGCGCGGTTGCAGTGGTGCCGCGAAAGAGCCGACTGGAGAGCCGAATGGAGGTCTGTGGTATTTAATGATGAGAGCCGATTCTGCCTGTACACCTGATAGACATGTACTTGTGCGGCGAAGAGCAACACAGCGCCATATTCCACAGAGCGTCCGTCTGCGGCACACAGATTCAACCCCTGGCGTATGGTGTGGGGTGCGATCAGTTACAACTCGCGATCACTCTTAGTGTTTGTGGATGGAACATTGAACAGCCTTCGGTACGTCAGCAGATTGTGGAACCTGTTCTTCTCCCTTCTTGCAACGGGAGGGTAACATGTTTTCCAGAAGGATAATACCCGTTCACACACTGCCTGTGTTAGCTTGCAGGCTTTACAGCATGTGGCATAACTTCCCTGGCCAGCACGATCTCCAGACTTGTCGTCAGTTGAGCATGTGTAGGACATGATGGGAAGAAACGTTCATCGTCGCTGCACACCAGCTGCAACAATTCCACAATTGCGCCAGCATGTTCAGGAAGCTTGGAACAATCTACCCCAAGACGACATCCAGCATCTTTATTATCGTATGCATGCAAGAGTAGAGGCCTGCATTCAAGCTCGCGGCGATTATACGATCTAGTAATGAGGTCTATTGGGGCATGGGAGCCACCCTGTACAACGCCTTTCTGGACGTATTCCCTTGCAATTTGAATCATTTCTTATATGCTACCAACGCTACATGTGTGCAAAATTTCAAGTAAATCGACCCATTCTTCTACGTGTTGCATTTTTTTTTGCCAGCAGTGTATATTTTTAAGTAAATGCATTCTGAAAATTTTGGATTGCACCTCCTAGTTTGAAAGTGGAGGGGGCAAATTATAATTTATGACAATTTGTTATTACATGTATAGGGTTTTATAATGCTAGGCAGGAAATTTTTTGATTTACCCTAAAACTTCTCCAGCAATATCGCCCAAGATGGATCCCCTATATACAATTCACTCAATCCAATCACATAAGGTATATATTATGTTTAGTGAAATACTGCTCATTATAAACATTAAAAACATTTATGATTACCTGATAATAAACAGTTTTTAATATGGCAATCGCATTACCTTCATAGCCGATCCATCTATATATTTTAATGGAGTCGACGTTTCCGCACCACCAAAAGTCTTTATCTTTTTGTGAATTTCTGTTTGGGCATAGCTTACATTCATTCTCGGGCTTTTGTTCTCCAGGGTTAGTCATTTGGTCGGAACAAACACAAGAGACATCTGTCAGGCCCAAATATTTCTTTCCACTGCATTTTTCGATGCATTCTGCGATGACGATGCCTTTGTTGTTTACGTAGGTGAGAGGATCCTTGAATATATTTCCATCGTTCTTGTAGCATTTAAAATCTCGATACCACGGAACGACATCAGGCATTTCGTAAGCTGTGCAAAAAGAACACATTCAATAAGAAAAATAAATTTCTTCTACATTTAAGAGTAAATAGTTATCTCTACCTGCCAGTGTCTTCTTATAGTGGAACATTGTAGTGTCTTTTCCACACGCATATGTTTGTGAGTCTTTGTCCTCCAAGTCACAAGGAGCGCACTTGTCATCTTCTACTTTGTTGCTGTTTTCATCCATATCTCGTAAACAAACACAAATGTCCTTTGTGATCGCAAAGAAATTCATATTGCATTTGACTGCACACTCAGCTGGTTTCCCGTATGATACTGTATAGTAAACTTTTTGATCTTTTAGATTAGTGGCGTAAGAATTCTGATAACATCCTACAGCCTTCCAGTCGGTGTTCTCCAACTTTTCTGGGATCACTAAAGTTATAAGAAATTTTTATTTTTGGAGGAAAACAACATTTTTTTCAATATTTTAATATACAAATATCGTTTCATACACTCGTGTCCAAAGGTTAGGCATATTTGTAAAGCATTTAAAGGTTCAGATCCAGAAAACCGACAAACGTTGGTATGTAAATATCATGTACATCAGTTAGACGATTAAACCAATGTCAATTCACGATCGGATTATCTCAGAAATGCAGATTTATGCAAAGTGATCAAAGTGCAATAAATACAATAGAGATAACTCTTGCAAGCAACGCTAGGAGAACTCCTTGTTATCGTTGATTTTGCGTTTGATATGGACCACAGATGCCAAATGATTATGAAAGGTAGAAAGAATAATCGGAAGACTCGAAACAGGACAGTTACAATCGAAAGCCTTCAGAGAACTGAATGTTTCACAATCAGAAGTCACAGATTCTGGAGACGATTCCAAGCCATAGGCGATGTTGCGCACAGATCGGTGCAAGATCGCCCAAGGGTTAGAACTACTTATCATGACGAGTATTTGCAATTAACTGCCAAATAGCGGCCTCAGGAACAAGAATTTCCAGACAAACAGTTTACCGGAGGCTAAAGGAAGCTGGTCTTTCTGCTAGACGTCCGAGAGCTTGTGTCCCGCTCACCTTTGCGAGTCGTAGGACATCGTAATTGGGCTTTGGATCAGTGGAGCAACGTGCTATTCACCGATGAGTCCAGATTTAGTTAACGAAGGGATTTTCGTCGAACCACTATCTTGAGAGAACGTGGAATCCGTTATAATCCCAACAACATCAAGGAAAAGGACCAGTATGGCGGTGGTGGAGTTATAGTTTGGGAAGGCGTCATGCTAAACGGATGCACAGAGCTCCATATCTTTGACAGAGATATCGTTAGTGCTCGGAGATACAGAAACGAAATACTAGAAGGTCATGTTAGAGGTTTCAGAGGTGCCGTGGATCCAGATTTTATTCTAATGCACGTTCCCACAGAGCTCTGCTGGTGGGGACTTTCTTCAAAATGAAGATACCCAATGCATGGATATGAATCCGATTGAGCATGCATGGGATATGAATCCGATTGAACATGCATGGGATATGAATCCGATTGAGCATGCGTGGGATGCATTAGGGAGACGAAGTGCATCCCGTCAGCCTCCACCAAGGGCCATCCAAGAGCTCAAAACTGCTTTTCGCTAGCCGAGCTCTTGAACAACCTCATTGAAAGCATGGAAAGCAGGTGAAAGGCTGTGTGGCCGCTACGGGTGAGCATATCCTCTATTAATACCATTTTCCCCATGTTTCGTGCGCATAAAAACCATGTTCTTTTTTTCTATTCCATAAACTTCTTTTTTATAAAATAAAACATGTTTTAATTAAAAGGTTTTGTCTTTTTTTGCACTTGCAATGCGGCGTTGCACACACATTTCATGTTTCATTTCACTTTTTAAGTTGGTTTATGAAATAAGAATACAGATACTGATTATGCTAAACTTTTGGACACGAGTGTAGATAAGGCAAGTCGGGGAAATCACCACACATAACAATCATTATTTTTATATAATAATGAGAAATTGAAGAAATACGTTTAAATATATCTAAGTATTGTTTTTCTTTTGACATTTAACTGAAAAAAATATGAATGCATTCCATTTACGGTTAAAGTACAAAAATACCCCCAAATACATGCAACAAAAGTGGCGTGTTCCTCCCATATGCGGGGGGAAGTTAAATACCTAACAGTTTTAGTATCTTTAGGCTTCTCCAATGTTTTGCTTTCCATGTTCCTACTGCTTTCTTGAGATATTTGTCGGCTTTTGCTTATGACTTCCTTTCATATTTGTCATGGTACCCACCGACTTTACCACTTTCCTCGTAATTTCTGCATAACTGCGTGTAGAAGTATGTGAATAAGACATCCGTTTTGCATCTAAACACGAGCAGTTGTTTCTGACTCATATGAACTGGAAGCGACCTTTTTTTCCCTAAAACATTTTACCAATGACGTCACATCAGAATTGGTGATCGATAAAAACTGGCGTAGCTGTCAACGGCCGTACGGTTTTCTACGTGCACGTGGCTAAATTCAATCAACCACGGAATATATCTGTACATATAAAAGGCAATGTAAGTATGTTTGTCCGGTTTTAAAAGACAACTTAGAAGTAAGCTATAAAGTTAAAATTTAACACACAGCCATTTAATACTACCACAATGATGGAAAAAATCTAAAACTGGAGATAAGTCTCTTAAAAACGTAAAAATTAATAATCTTTATATCTATATATATGAAATAGGCTTGTTTATATTTGTTTCCTTGCATGTGTGAACGATCAGCCGGTGTTGTTGGCGTCAACAATCGACTGGGTGAACAATGGTTGATGAAATTAATACATTCCGCAGCCGACGGAAAAGACCAACACCTCTTAAAAAAATAAAAGCCTGTGCCAACACCTCCTAAAAAGAAAGCCTATGCACTGAAAATTCATACATTGTTACATCATCATAAAAAGGTATTGTTAATCGTATTTCTACCAATAATGAGCCATAAATTATGACTTCTTATGATCATGTAACAAGTTATGAATTTTCAGTGCACAGGCTTTCTTTCTAAGAGGTGTTGAAAAGACACGCCCTGGCACTGAAACGTCACCTGACCATCTTAATCCAAGCGACAATGTAATATTCATTGTTTCCATGTTGGATTTTAGCAATCAGTATTGTTTCGTTTGTTAGAAACAATGAAGGTTACGTACACACTTTTTGCCAAATTTTCCTGTTTTCCACCGAAAACCACCCAAACGTGTGGATTTCCATTTTGTGCACACTTTTGCCTAATTTTCTTGTTTTCGACCGTAAGCCACCCAAATGTTTCTAACAATGCATTACGTTTCATTGCAGAGGCCTTCTCTCTCGATGGTTACGGCCAGGGCCTGTCTATTTCGTCAGGTACGATGCTTGCTTTAATGATCCACGTTTTAAGGGGGATACTTATAAAAAGTAATAAATAAATAAATAAATAAATAAATAAATAAATAAAAAATTATTATTATTTCTTTTTTTTATTAAAATCTTTGAAGAGATGTAAGAAATTATTATAAAACAAATAAGAGAATACAACTTCTAGGCGTGCAGCTGCTCAAGCTTTTGCTGAAAAGGTGTAGATACTTTTCCTCATGAGCTAATAACTGGAGAAAATTTATAATTCATATGGTTTTTGCAATTTAGTAATTTCCTTTAGAGTTATAAAGGAAATTATAGATGTAGTAACTTTCTTTAGAGCAGTTATAGATAATGTTTAAAAACATATTAGAAAATTCTAAAGATCTCAACTGATTGTGTGAGACGCCAATCCTTGCTGCTAAAACTGATAATGTAAATATGAACAACCACATTCAGGACATGATTCCATGCTCTGTGACTGAATACCACTCTCTTGAAACGGTTACATGTTGATGAGAGATGTTGATGAGGCTGTAAGCACTTCCTTAACTCTCTCAATCCATCTGTTAAGTATTTTTTTAATATAGACAGAAATAAATCCATATTCATACCTTTTTTTGATATTAAGGATGCAATGTTCAATTTTCCTGGGTGACCTAAATTGGACACAAATTCTTTTGTTTTTCCGAAGTTAATATACAGGGTGGTCCATAAGTCTGTCCCCCCCTTTTATTTTTTGAACCGAAGCAGATATGTCAATTTTGATGAATCCAATGAAAAGGAAGTTGTGGGTGGCCTATTCCATGGTGCACTTTTCATCATCGCAAATATGCAAATTAGGACACATTCAAAATTTATCTCAAAAACCGTAAGGGATAGAGAAAAAAACCAAATCGCAAACTTGTTCAGCATAAAAAAACAAACAACAAAAAAAAATCATCTAAATCGGACCAACCATCATCCACAATCAGAAGATCATGTTGACCATTTCCGGAACATTGTAGCTTGCCATCCTGGAATTGTTCTGTCTTCTGTGTGCTGAAACATGTCTTTTATTTGCTTTTCCGCATGAAAGTGTATGCGAGTATGGTAATTTATGTTAATTTTTTGATTTGCATGCTTTACATGGCGGAAATATCAACATTCAGTTTTCCTTGTGCAGTGTGACTGTTTGTAAGCTACAAACAGTCACCGCGTGATTGTGGGTGATTGGTTGGTCCGATTTGGATGATTTTTTTTTGTTTTGTTTGTTTTTTTATGCTGAACAAGTTTGCAATTGGGTTTTTTTCTCTATCCCTTACGGTTTTTGAGATAAATTTTGAATGTGTCCTAATTTGCAAATTGGGATGATGAAACGTGCACCATGAGATAGGCCACCCACAACTTCCTATTCATTGGACTCATAAAAAATGACATATCTGCTTCGGTTCAAAAAATAAAAGGGGGGGGGGACAGACTTATGGACCACCCTGTATACTTTATTAAGGCTTTTCCGAAGTGAAAAATTCTTTTCGTTTTTCCGAAGTTAATATATACTTCAGGCTTTTTCGTTTATATTCAAATTCAGGTATTGCAGAATTTCATCAAACAAACAGCCCGAGCAACGCCGGGAAAATCAGCTAGTGGATATATAAAAATTTCCCCAACTCAAAATTTTTTTTCTCTGAAATAAGCTTAGAGTACACTCATGATTCGAGAAGATATGTTGAAGTTTCTCATGAAAAGAAAAAAAAAAATGAGAAAAAAATTTCGGGGGCGGGGGGCATAAAAGAACTCCTTTAAAACTCAAAAATGGCTAACCAGAGCAAAACGAGTCTCATTGAGAGGAGTCTGTACATGGAATGAACCCTACAGCCATTTCTGTATTTTTAGAAAAAAATTAAATGACTCAATGAAAGCTTTACGAATACAGTAATCATAAAAAGTACGACAAGGCACAATGTTAAGGAACCCCTTTAATTAATTATGTATTAATTTTTTAAATTAAGTATGTTTTAATTTTTTAAATTAAGTATGTATTAATTTTTTAAATGATAAAATTTTTTCTGTTAAAGATGGACCTTTGGGTGGAGGGTCGATTAGCAACTCCAAAATGGCTCATGAGGCAAACAATTAACTTAAAAAAATTATTCCTCTTAATGAGAGGAGCTCATACGTTTATTGACTTCGTTTGCTAACAGGAGTGCTACAGCTATTTTTTTAATTTTAGAAAAGTCTTAATATCTCGAAAAAGGCTTAACCATTTGTTAAGGCACATACGCATTATCTAAGTATACAGGGTGTATCTGAACAGTCTGTACAAAGTTATAGCATGAGTTCCTTGTAGCCAGAGAAGCAATATATGTCCCATGATCAAAGGGTAACAAACGCTTCCTTCTGGAGATACAATCGCGCGACGTCGATGGATAGGGCGTGGAGGACCAATACCGTGGCCAGCACGTTCGCCGAATATGAATCTCTTAGACTTTGTTTTTTGTGGAGCCACTTGAAAACCCTTGTTTATTTCACTCCTGTACCAGATGTTAATACTCTTCGCCAGCGGATCGTGGACAACTGCGATATCATCCGTAACACACCCGGTATTTTCCAACGGGTTCACCAGTCAATGCAATGACGTGTTCAGGCCTGCGTGGAATCTAACGGAGGTTATTTCGAGCATGTAGTTTAGCACGTCTGGACTGTTCTGTTACTGTAGAAGCCGGAAATAAACCTAGTTTGTAACACTGAACGGATTTGATGTGACAATTGCGCCAGCTATTGTAGGACAAAGTGGCACGGTTGTATCTTCAGAAGGAAGCGTTTGTGACCCTATGTTCATGGGATATACATTGCTTCTCTGGCTACAAGGAACTTATGCTGTAAGTTTGTACAGACCGTTCAGATACACCCTGTATATTGATTTTATTAGGTTCTGTTATTCGCTGTTTCGGATGAGTTAGCTGCACAAACTTGATCAGATACGTAAATTCATACATAAAGACGTTTTATTTCCTCAAACTTTCAAGGGATTTTCTCGAATCATGAGTTTAAACGTCGATTTCGACGAAAAGAAACCTCGATGTTGGGGAAATGAACACATAGGCCATCACATAGATCGGCCAAAAATTTTGTTCTGATGAGTCATTTTGGAGTTAAGATTTTTACGGGCCCCCCCCCGCAACGCCAAAACAGAAAATGAAATTTCATGACAAAGTTAGGGCCTGTCAGAATGTATTATTCTACCATTCCAATTATTTACATCAGGTTTTAGCGATCACTAATTCTGTCGTGACGTCTTTTCCAAAAATGGTTTGGGATAAAAAAGTCGCGGCCTGCCCTGATCTCTTTTTCAGCATTACATATTGGACAATCTCGAAAAACTGGAGGATGATCGCTCCTACAGTTGCTACATCAGAATGTAGCTTAACAGTTTACTCGTTGATGCCCTTCTTTTTTATAATTGCTGCAGCTTGGCTGTGTATGGCCTTTATCTTAAAACATTTGTAATATCGCAACGGATTAAGCCAGAAATATTGTAACAGCAACACAAGAAAATTATACGAAACGGGAAGTTAACGAAAAATACGAAAGTGTAAATCTTTCTCTATACTCTTAATTTACTTAAATTATTGCTTTCTCTTTTTTATTTGTATTCTATATAAGAAGTAAAATACATCGTCCGTGAGTAGAAATAAATTTTTTACGAATGATTACTTACGGGTACTTTTGTAGAGGAAACCAAATCCATTTTTTCCACAAATGTACGATTTTGACAGTTCATTTTCGTGTGTACACCTTTCACAATTGTTCATTGCTATAGGTGTATAAGTAGGGACGAGATCCATTCCACATATACACTCGCTGTCCGTCAACATCATCCAGTTGTAATCTTCGCATTTGGTGGAACATTGCGCCTGCGGTAAATAGTCCCTATCGTTTGTGGAAATTTCGGTAAATGGTTTACCTATTTCGCCACCATTACTGTAGCAACTCACCTTCTTCCAAATGGAATCGTTTAGAACTTTAAATCCATCTGAAATAAAAGCTCGAATTATTAGAGGTACAGGCCAGTCTTCTAAAATTGTGTGTCAAAATAATTTCTTAACCCCTTACATTGCTTGGACGGTACCTTCTCGTAGACGAAAACGCCCTGGTCGTCGCCGCAATTGTATTGGGAGCTGTCCAAACAGCGTGTGCATTTAGAAGGATCCTCATCAAGTTTACGGACTTTCAGATCATTGCCGCATTTGCATCCCCATTGCCATATGGCTGCAAAGCTCTTCTGGCAGCTGTAAATACATAGGCCTGGCGAGATCGCCCACGTCATTTGATCATCTGAAATGACGGCATGATCGTCGGATTTATAACATCTTTTTTCGGTCCAATTTTGAGGTTCTAAGGAAGGAATTTTGGTATTCTATAATAATGTAACTGAAGTTTATTTATTATCGCTTAATAAGAACTTAACAACAAAGCTTTGTTATATTGATTTTTAGGGATTACCATTAAAACCCAGGCAATTAAAATCATGCATATCTTCAAGTCAGTTAAAATTGAAAAATTGCTAAAGTTTACACAATAGCGGGTGAAAATTACAAATGGCAATACCTAAAAATCTTCGTTCAATGTGCTGCTTTATTACTTTGAGAATAGATGGATATGAAGTTTTTGCTCTTGCCACATAGCCATGTATTGAAACAAGGTACACAGTTTGTTGAATCTGTCTGTTTGTCAGGAAGGATGTTACCGCAGTAGCAAATGTAGGGTTGGAGAGATCCAGCAAAAAAGGCGAATCCTTTGCACTCTTCATAGCAAGCTTTACTACCAATGGGTTCAAATTTCTTAGCTCCTTCTTCCTCCTGTTCATAACAACCATGGAATTTATAGTCCTTACCATTTCCTGAAAAATAGTTTTTAGATTCAACATATTTCATTTTAGCTTATACAGTTCTAATGAGTCTTCTAAGAAAAATGATACTGCTAATAAATATTGAAATTTCCAAAAATTATATTCTGAAATGACTAAAGTGAGTGGCCAAAAATTAGTGACACCCTTTATTTGAAAGAAAACCAGTCTGAAAGTGGCATAGAGTGACGTAATAATAGAGTGACAACGCAGAATATTTTCATAAGGAACGCTCAGCTTCGGACGACGTAGTTATCACGGGAGTTGATATCAAAATGAGTAAGGCAAAAGATTTAAATTAGTTTGAAAGAGGAATGATCGTCGGTGCAAGAAGAGCTGGTACCAGCATCTTTGAAACCACGACTCTTTAAGGATTTTCTCGCCCAACAGTATCTCGGGGGTTTAGAGAGTGGCAGTTGAGAAAAAAAACTTCAAGCGATAAGGACTATTCTGGTGAACGAGAAGTGAACGGCGAGTAGCACGCATAGTCCGCAGCAAAATAAGGGCAACAACACGACAAATCACAACTGAATTCAATGCAGATGAATCACAGAGCATATCCCAAAGTACAATAAGACGAATTTTGCAAAGGATGGGCTTTAGCAGCAGGAGACCATCTAGAGTGCCTTTGATATCACAGAACAATAGGAAAAGGCGCCTGTTGTGGGCCCAGGAACGACGTAATTGGTCCACTTGAGGGGTGAAAAAAGTAGCCTGGTTCAATCAGTATCGGTTCCTGCTCCATCATGCGGACAGGATCAGATTATGGCGCAAACAGCACGAGTTCATGGACCACTTCTGCCAAATGACAACTCTTCAGGATGGTCATGGTGGAATTATCGTGTGGGGAATGTTTTCCGGGAGTACACTGGGTCCCTTGATATCTGTGGACACAACTCTGAACAGCACAGCTTTCTGAGCATCCTTGCCGATCACGTGCACTCATCTACGGCTATGATGTTCCCTTCTGGAGATGGTCACTTTCAGCAGGACAATGCACATTGCCACCATGCTCGATCGGTCACAAATTGGTTTGAGGAACATCAATCAGAGTTTACTCTGCTTTCATGGCCAGCTCAGTCCCCTGACGCCAATCTTATTGAGCATTTGTGAAATCAAATCGAAGATCATTTCAAAGCTTGAAAACGCCACCATCTAATCTGACCCAACTTAGAGCTGCCATTATGTCAGCATGGGCCAACATTCCTCAGCAACGGTATCACCATCTTGATGAGTCTATGTCAAGAAGAATATCGGCTGTGATCAGAGCTAAAGGTGGACCAACTCGTTATTACAGGGTGTCTCTAATTTTTTGGCCACTCAGTGTATATATTCTTTGATGTAAACTGTAAGATTTAATTAGTATTTTGGGTGGTTCAGTTGCATTATAGAGATGGGGTAGGGAGTTTTCATTTTTATATTTTATGTTTTAATTTATATTGTTGGGAGTCAAATTGTAAGAATTTCAATAACGGATAAACATGTTTATAGTGAGAATCTTTAATTTGCGATTTATTGTAACGTACCTTCTATCTAATTTATAGCCGTTAACAAAATAAAAATTACCATACATGGATCAATGATGTGAAAGTTATTCTAATGGAGAGAGGCTGTTGGGGATTTCTGACACAGATGATGCTGCTGAAGCTTTGCGCAATAGTCCTAAGGGTAACGTTTTGGAACGTTTGCAGTTCTTTCCACCTAGTCTTACATATTGTGGCCCAGACGGGCATACCATACGTCAAAATAGTCCGAACAATGACCTTATAGAGTAGGAGTTTATTATCAATGTTTAGAGCACTATTTCGGCCCAGCAGAGCAATCAAGCTAAACTTGGCTCTCCTAGCCTTATTCAACGCATAAGTTGCGTGGGGAGTCCAGGTAAGTTTAGAGTCAATAACAACACCAAGATATTTATAAGTTTCAACCCAGTCCAGTTTTTTCCATATAGTGTTAGAGAATCTAATGATCTCTTTCTCTTCTTGGAAACAAACATCGCCTTGCATTTGTCTACATTCAATTTTAGCCTCCACTTGCTAAACCAGCTTTCACACTCCTTTAGAGCCTTCTGCAGCCGCGAGACTACTACGGCTGGTTGACGAGCACAGGTCAGTATAGCAGCGTCATCTGCGTAAAAAAAGAGTTTACATTTGGAAGGACTTGGAAAGTCTCGCATAAAATAATTGAATAATACTGGCCCCAGGACTGAACCCTGTGGGACACCAGCTTTTACTTCATACATAGGAGATAGACTATCTCCAACTCTGGCCTGAAAGAACCGGTTGGAGAGAAACGAGTGTATCAGAGTAATTATGTCTTGAGGAAATCCATCCATAATCATTTTAAAAATAAGACCATCGTGCCAGACTTGGTCGAAGGCTTTGTGTACATCGAGGAAAACGACCCCACAATACATAGAGAGATTAAGGGGCTCATTGATATCCGCTGCGAGCCTCCATGTTTGGAGTTGGCAGGAATGGTTTGAGCGAAAGCCAAATTGTTCATCGCGGATGAGATCGTTGGCATCACAGTGCTCAATGAATCTCTTGAGAATTGTTTTTTCCAGGATTTTGGAAATTGATGGTAACAAGCTGATGGGCCTGTAGCTAACAGGATTTGCAGGATTTTGTCCTGGCTTAGGAATGCTTAAGACAACTGATTGCTTCCAAGCATCCGGGAAGTAAGTGTTCTTCCAGCAGTCGTTAATCACTTTTGCAATATCTTGAATTGTATTTGGAGGTAAATTTTTCAAAGCACTGTTCTTAATAGAGTCTTTACCTGGAGCTTTTCTCGTTTTTAAATTTTTAATGATGCTTAGGACTTCATTTACATCAATGCTATGTTTTGGGAATTCATTGCCGTGAATATTATAGAAGCCAGTTATGCAGGATTTTACTTTCTCAGACATATCAAGTCCTATTTGCCGACCATCAGTAGGCGTGACAAACTGTTCTGAAAGTGAACTTGCAATAAGCTGCGCTTTATCATCATCATTCGTGATGAATTTGCCATTTTGGGCTAACAGAGGTGGAATATTAATGGCTTTCTTGTTTTGCAAGGCTCGAACCATGCACCACATAGAGTTATCGTGGGTCGACAGACTCTTAACTTTATCATTCCATCTGTCATTACGAAGTGCTTTTACCTCCTCGTGAACTCTTCTTGTGAGCCTATTATACTTGGTCTTAAGCCATGAATCACGAGTTCGGTACCACTGCCTTCTAACCTTATTCCTTTGCTCAATTAATTGTTTGATTTCTGGTGTGAGATCAAGGTGATCAGCTCGCTTCGACTCTAAGAGCGAAGCACTAGAGTCAATAGCTGCATTTATACGTTCAGTAAGCCTTTTCACATTGGTATCTATGTCGCTCGTACGATGTACGTTATTTAGTGGGCCGTCATCATTTTTGAGAATTTCTCTAAAAAATTTCCAGTCTTGTTTGAGCCTCAGTTCTTCTTTGAGGTCAATGTTTACGTTATCAAAATGTAGTGCAACTGGTTTATGGTCTGAGGATAGATCATTGACAGTATAGATACTGAATGATTTGTAGAAGCCCTTCAACAACACAATATCAAGTACATCGCTTGAAGGAGAATGATCACAATAATATGTATCATCCACAGGGCCTACTGCAATAATATCAGATTGCTTTTGCACGTAGCCATACAAAAGGACACCGTTTTGGTTATGGCATCTTGAATTCCAGTGCGAGTGCTTAGCGTTCAGGTCTCCCGCCATAATAATGGGAATATTCCCGGAAAACAGCTCGTCAAGCTCATTGGCATCGAATTTATGCTTGGGCGCATTATATAGAGCCACTAGTTTCACCTCTCCCAGTGTGGCATCAGTAATGATAGCAGAGGCAGCTTCCATTCCCATATAGTCTCGGGTTGGTTCCTCCCGATGATGAATGCCTTTCTTAATAATAATTGCTGACCCACCTGACGGGGACTTTACTGTAGTGGGAAGAATTCTGTCTTTACGATAGACACAGTAACCAGGTAGCCTGAAGTCGCGGTCTGGCCTTAAGTGTGTCTCACATAGAAATGCTATGTCTATATCCCATTGGGTTAGGAAGTTGTAAAACTCAATACGCCTCCGGGGGACCCCCCTGGCGTTCCATATTACGCAACGAAGTTTACCTCGATTTGTAATAGAATAGCATCGATCAGCCATACTGTCAGTGTTTATTCGTAAGTATTCCACTCATCAGTGGCATTTTCTTGCCTACTTCGTTTAACAAATTGCATACACTGCCAATTTGTTTATACATTTCTTGAAAATCATTCGCGTTAATGCTCTTATCTTGTTTGGAGACCATTGAGGCATAGGAAATCTCCGGGGAAACTTTAGCACTTTGCACTCTCCTGACTTGCGGATATTTAGGACATTTTGTGTAACTGGAGGTGTGTTGTCATAAAGGAAAGCTTCGTTGCGTCATATGGAACGCCAGGGGAATTCCCCGGAGGCGTATTGAGTTTTATAACTATTTGATTAAATGGGATATAGACGTGGCATTTGTTTGTGAGACATATCTAAAGCCGGGCCAGGACTTCAGAATCCCGGGCTACTGTGTTTATCGCAAAGATAGAATTATTACTCCCAATGTCAAAAGCTCATCTGGAGGTGCAGCAATTATCATTAAAAAAGGCATTCGGCATCGGGAAGACCTCATACGAATGTATACAGGAATGGAGGTTGCTTCTGTTATAATCACGGATACTA
Source organism: Rhysida immarginata (assembly GCA_023313115.1). Classification (NCBI taxonomy): domain Eukaryota; kingdom Metazoa; phylum Arthropoda; class Chilopoda; order Scolopendromorpha; family Scolopendridae; genus Rhysida; species Rhysida immarginata. Next base: position 14,682 of record JAHWFO010050985.1, on the reverse strand, counting down.
TTGTTGGCGATGTTAAATTCCTGGCTCTTTACAACTCTCCCAAGCATAAGATCGATGTTGACGAGCTCGATGAGCTATTCTCTGGGAGTATCCCAGTGGTAATGGCGGGTGACTTGAATGCTAAGCACTCGCAGTGGAACTCCAAACGTCATAATCAGAACGGTGTCATATTATCTAGATATATACAGAGCAAAACTGATATCATTGCGATAGATCCTGTAAACGACACGTATTACTGTGATCACTCACCTACAAGTGATGTCCTTGATATTGTTTTGTTGAAAGGCTTCTATAAGCCATTCGATATTTTTACTGTTGATGATTTATCTTCAGATCATAAACCGGTCGCACTGAATTTTGAAAATCTCAATATTGACTGCAAAGAACAAATGGGGCTTAAACAAGATTGGAAACTTTTCAGAGATTTTCTCAAAAATGACAGTAATCTACTCAATGACGTGCATAGTACGGAGGAGATAGACAGAAATGTTGAAAGGGTCACTACACGTATTACTGAAGCCATCAATGCTTGTGCTTCTCCAGTAGACGTGAAACGGCCTGACCATCTCGATCTTACTCCAGCAATCAAGTATCTAATAGATCAAAGAAACAGGGTAAGGAGGCAATGGCACCGAACACGAGAGCCTTGGCTTAAAACCAAATACAACCGACTTACGAGAAGAGTACATGAGGAAGTAAATAAACTTCGTAACGATAGATGGAATGAGAAGGTGAAGAGTTTGTCAACCCAGGACAATTCCATATGGTGCATGATTCGAGCCTTAAAAAACAAAAAGGCCATGAACATTCCACCGCTTTTAGACATTAATGGACATTTCATAACTAATGACCAAGACAAAGCACAGCTTATTGCTGATTCACTTAAACAACAATTTGTGACTCCAAAGGATGATCGTCCAGAAGGACTAGAAATATCCAAAATGGTAGAAAGCAGCATAACAAAGCATTACAACAATAGCCATCATGTGGTCAAACATAAAATACAGGTAGCTGAGATTCAGAATTGCTTTAAGAAACTCAAGAAAAAGAAGGCACCAGGTAAAGACACTATTAATAACAATGCCTTAAAAAACTTACCGCAAAATGTAACTAGTGATATCACTAAAATTATAAACGACTGTTGGGATAACTGTTACTTTCCGGATACATGGAAACAGTCTGTTGTCCAAAGTATCCCTAAACCTGGTCAAAATCCTGCAAACCCTGTAAGCTACAGGCCCATCAGTTTGCTGTCTTCTATATCCAAAGTCTTGGAGAGAACAATTCTCACAAGATTCTTAGATTTCTGCACAACCAATAATCTCATCCGTGCAGAACAATTTGGTTTTCGGGCGGAACATTCTTGCCAGCTCCAAGTTTGGAGACTTATAGCGGATGTTAACACTCCCCTTAATCTTTCGATGTATTGCGGTGTCATCTTCTTAGATGTTCATAAAGCATTTAATCAGGTCTGTCATGAAGGCCTTATTTATAAAATGAAAACTGATGGTTTCCCACATGATTTAATTAGTCTAGTTCATTCGTTTCTGTCCAACAGGTCTTTTCAGGCCAGAGTTGGAGATACCTGTCTGATACCTGTGAGATAAAAGGCGGTGTCCCACAAGGCTCAGTGCTGGGGCCAGTTCTGTTCAATTACTATATACGTGACTTCACCGAAATCTCTTACTGCAAGCTATATTTTTATGCGGATGATGCTGCTATACTGACATGGGCACGCCAGCCTAGTGTTGTTGTATCACGTTTGCAGAAAGCCCTTAAAGAATGTGAAATCTGGTTTATTAAGTGGCGATTAAAACTGAATGTCGACAAATGCAAAGGAATGTTTATCACTAAGAAGGAAAAGAGAAATCTTGACTCCTTAAAGTTATATGGCAAATACTTGGAATGGGTTGATAATTGTAGATACCTTGGCGTTGTTATTGATTCAAAACTATCATGGAGTATGCATTTGATTTATGCGATGAACAAGGCCAAAAAAGCAAAGTTTAGCTTAATTGCTCTGTTGGGTCGTAACAGTGCCCTCAGTGTTGATAACAAAGTACTGTTATACATAATAATTGTTCGTGTCATCTTGCTATATGGCATGCCCGTCTGGGCTACAATTTGCAAGACAAGATGAAAGAAACTCCAAACTTTCCAGAACATTACCCTAAGGACTATTGCACAATTAAATAGGAGAATTGCTCGCAATTACTCCATTCATAATGATTTCGATATGACCCATGTCGGGAAATATGTTCAAGAGCTCATGAAAACCGTGCTGCCTATTATGGCAAATCATGATAATGATCTAGTCTCTGGCACTCTAAAACATTCTCTACATAGAAAAAGGCATCGTAATCCAAGACATATCCTTGATGTCAATTTTGATGACATTGATAATGTCATCTTCCCAGATTACTGGATTTCATAAATTCTTTCGTTTTTTCTGTGGCTTACTGTGTAATATATTCCTAGTTCAGACAATCGTCAATCAAATTTTCCTCCACCAAGAGGAGGCAATTTTCTTTCATACTTTGGATGACCTTTTTGGGTACATCAGGCTTCTTTTCTAGTTCAGTGTATTTCCCTTGGAATATGAATATGAAGGGTGAGATTATTGAAGCTATGCTTCAAGTTCCACACGAATACCGATACACTACACTGTTCGATTGTCAATCTGTATATTAGAATTTGGAGTATGGTCAGAGCTTTACAGAAGAAGAAGAATGTTACGCTTCCTCCACTCCGTACACCACAAGGTGACTATGTGCAAACTGATCAAGACAAGGCCCAAGTCATTGCAGATTCACTGGAAATGCAGTTTGTTACTCCTGCCAACGATAAGCCCGAGAGCCAAATCATGTCTCAGCGTGTGGAAGAAGGTATTGTCAACTTTGATGAAGTCTCACAGCATTTAACGAAGAACAGCATCGAGGCTGGAGAGGTCGCCATCATCATAAGTAAACTGAAAAAGAAGAAGGCTCCAGGAAGAGACAAGGTGAGTAATAACGCCCTTATAAATCTCCCGAAGAAATTTATTGACTATCTCACTAATATCATTAAAGTCTGTTGGAAATTTCTTACTTCCCTGTGGCTTGGAAGCAATCTATTGTGTTGAGTATCCCAAAGCAGGGGCAAAATCCTGCAATTCCGGCGAGTTACCGACCTATTAGCCTGCTACCCACGATGTCCAAAGTGTTGGAGAAAACGATTCTCCTCAGATTCCAAGACCACTGTCTAGCAATGACCTTTTTCGGGAAGAGCAGTTTGGCTTTCGTGCTGCCCACCCTTGTCCGATGCAGATATGGAGGCTCGTTGAAGACCCGAGCACCCCCCCTGAACCTCTCCAAGTAATGTGGGGTGGTATTTCTTGATGTCAGTAAAACTTTTGACCAGGTGTGGCATGAGGGCCTTGTCTACAAAATGATCAGAGACGGGTTCCCTGCCGATTTGATTTTGTTGGTGAAATCTTTTCTTGACGGCAGATCCTATCAAGCCAAAGTTGGAGAAAATCTTTCCACGCCCCGTGTTGTAAAGGCCGGTGTCCCTCAGGGTTCTGTCCTCGGGCCTGTGCTATTCAATTACCTTGTTCATGATTTCCCGAAACCCGATAATTGTAATCTGTATTTTTATGCGGATGATACTGCCATTATGACATGGGCACACCAGCCGGCTCACGTTATCACTTGGCTGCAGTGCGCCTTGAAGCAGTTCGAAGACTGGTTTAACTGCTGGAAGTTGAACCTAAACGTCGGAAAGTGCAAGGCTTTGTACCTCAATAGGAAGCTGAAGCGTCCTCTAGATTCTCTTGTTCTGTTCAATAAGAAACTGGACTGGGTGGACAACTACAAGTATCTGGGAGTTATCATTGACTCAAGACTCTCATGGAACCGGCATATGTCCTATGCTCTGAACAAAGCGAAGAGGGCTAAGTACAGTATCATTGCTCTCATGGGTCCCAACAGCACTCTCAGCATTGACAACAAGCTACTTCTGTACAAGTCGATTATCCGGACCATACTCCTCTATGGCATGCCTGCGTGGGCGACTATCTGTAAAACCAGATGGAGTGAACTACAGTCATTCCAGAATGTTACCCTGAGGACCATTGCTCAGCTGGACAGAAGGACGGTGAAAAACCAATCCATCCACATGGATTTAAACATGGCCCATATCGGAAAGTTTATACAGGATCTCCTTTTGATTATGATACAGAAGATGAAGACTCACGACAATAAGCTTGTGAATGGAATACTGAAGAACTCATTGAATATGAACTGGCATACGAAGTATCGTAAACCGAGGCACGTTCTTGACGTCAATTTTGAAGATATTAGCAACGTCTCTTTCCCGGACTACTGGAAGATTGATAATCTTCTTTCTCCTTGTGTTTTTTATTTCGTTTGTATTTTTTTTCTGACAATCGTCAATCTTATTTTCTTTTTTGTATAATATGGAAGACCGCTTGGGTTGGCTAGGCTTCTTGACTACCTCAGTGTATTTCATTTGGAGTTTATTCTGGTTGGGTGAGCTTTGTAAAAGCGCCGCTTTCGTCCCATCCTAGCAAATGTACACTTCACTGTACGATTGTCGATTGTCGTATATTAGAATAGAACTTCCAAAGTAGCTGAAGGAAGAACTTTTGCATCCGTTGCTTCTGCTTCTATTGGTAAGGAAGTCGCTGACCACGACGAATTGGTTAAAATTCAAAGGTATTTGGGTAACCTAATGAATATGTTAAAGGATAGTGGCAAAGTGTTGCCACAGACAACTCAAACTGAGACAATAATCATGGATAGACCTACAAAGTTATAAATCAAGGTAAGCTACGTTGCACTATATGGAATGCGAGGGGCATCCTTCGCAAGTGCCATGAGTTCTACGATTTCCTCACAAGCTGGAACATTGATGTTGCCTTCTTGTGCGAAACCCATCTCAAACAGAGTAAGGCTTTCAAAGATGCTGATGTTGGAGAGGTCAGGTTTACTTCCCTGTACAACCCACCCAGGCAGACGTTAGACCCTCGCCACTTAGATGAACTACTGTCTGGGCGCACCCCAGTCGTTATGGCGGGTGATTTGAATGTGAAACACCCACACTGGAACTCCAGATGCACTAATCAAAGTGGCTTGGTACTTTATAGGTACATAGTAGATCAGATCGACACTTCCGTCATTGGCCCTATTGAAGATACATACTACTGTGATCACTCACCCGCTAGTGACGTGCTCGACATTGCTGATCTCAACGGGTTTTTCAAACCCTACAATATTTTTACAGTAAATGCCTTATCATCTGATCACCTACCAGTTGCACTAAATTTTTGAGAATAAATCTTCGTTATAAGCAGGACTGGAAATTTTTTAGAGAACTTATGAACGACAGTAACATTCCCTATCAGGATACCGTCACCAGCAGTAACATTGACGAAAATATCAAAAAGGTCACTCACTCCATCAAGATGGCTACAAATGCTAGATTTTTAGATGCTGCTGATTTTTGGGGACTATATTCGTCAATCTACAGTCTGACTCTCGTCCCTTCTTGGAACGTATTCTAAAGAGGTTCATCAGGCTTCTCTCCCAGTTCAGTGCACCTCCTCTGGTTTACTCTTTGGGCGAGCGTGCAAAGTGAGCTTGGCTCCTGGACCACTCGCGTCTTTCTTTTCACTACACTGTTCGATTGTCGATTGACTGTATATTATATTGAATTGAAGAATCTCTCAACTCATGACAACTCTCTCTGGACTATGATTAGAGCTCTTAAGTGTAAGAAAACGAAATTCCCACCCCTGTTTTCTCCAGACGGTACTATTCTTGCTTTTTAGGGACCCATTATGGTTCATTGGAACTTTCAATGCTAAAATATGGCATGTAATATATCAAATGACTTGGAATGATGTACCATGAATGAACATAACGTAAAATTAATGATAGTCGAAATCGGTAAAGCCAAAGATGATCATCTTTGGTATGGAACACATCAGATTAAACACTAATTGTCAACAAGTAATTTTCTCAGACGAAAAAAAATTCAACATGGACGGACCCGATGGTTTAACACATTACTGGAGAGATCTGAGAAAGGCACCCCGCTGTTTTTCAAATCGTAATTGTGGAGGAGGTTCAGTTATGATCTGGGCTGGATTTAATGCGCTTGGAAAGACGAGCCTAGCATTTTTACAACTAAGACTAATAGCCAAGGTTTTCAAAAACTTATCCCGTTTATAAAACATTTCTCAAATGTGCAGCGTGTCTTTCAACAGGACAGCACCCAACACCACCTAGACAGAAGGCCTGATATCGGAAACGTCATATATTGTTACATCATTATTAGTTGACCATTGTTAATTCTGTTTCTACCAATAAGAAACCCTAAATTTGGTCGACTAATGATGAGGTAACAATGTATAACGTTTCCGTTATCAGACCTTCTGTCTAGGAGGTGTTGCAACACCTCGATCCATGTGAGCCGCAATACAAAATCATGGCTGCAAAAGAACATCATCATCACCATGGATGGGCAGCATGCTCATAGGTACATCCTCCCTATGCGCATAAATGGTTCAACCCACTCCACTGCACGCCACGTAATTTGGATATGAATCCAGCTAATCAACCTTTCCGTAGGTAGTTTAGACTACAAATCATAGCGATAATGGAAAGGGATAAAGATCTAACTGACTTTGAACCTGATTTGATCGTAAGTGCATGAAGCGTTTCCGAAACGATAGTTCTCATGGACTTTTATCGTACAACAGTCTCCAGGATGTATCGAAAATGGTTTACAAAAGTCGTCGAGTCAGCGGTACTCCAGTGGAAGAAAACCGCTCGTTGATGAGAAAGGACAGTGGAGCCTGGCTAGACCTGTGCAAATCAACAGAAGGCCATTGTTGCCCAATTGACATCCGTATTTAACCTTCCTGCTCAGACAATCATTTGACATACGCCTTCAGTGGGCAAAGCAACGCCAGCAATGGACCATCAACGACTGTAAAAATATCGCTTGGTCCGATTAGCTGACGTTTCCGGTTAATCATGTTGATGGCAGACACAGAATTTCGCACAAACAATATCAATCCATGCATCCATCATGTCTGTGGACAATTATACGAGACGGTTGGGGCCGTGTCATAGGGTGACGAGTGCGTACCCTGCACACGTTGGATCCACTGATATCCTTGAATTCACGTTTAGATGTCAGTGGCAACGCCTCCTATACATAATCTATAGGAGGCGTTGCCAGAGGGTACTTGGTCGGCATCGTCGCCAACCAAGGGCATCCAATCAATCAGCTAGGTATTTCCGGCAGGATAATGCGGCGGTGCACAAAGCCCGCATGACCGTGGAATGATTTCAGGAAAATCATCATGATTTTTCTTTGGTGCAGTGCTCGCCCAGTCGCCTGATCTATCTGAATGAACATTTGTGGGATGAGCTGGAAAGGAATATTCTCTCCACACCTGCACCAACATCAAATGTTTGAAAACTACGTGACTTACTCATGTCTCACGAGCGACGAAGGAGCGCCTTTATAAAACAAGAAAATTTTATAATAGCAAATTATGCCGGATTCCGTATGAGGCCGCTACGAGAGAGATGATTAAAAAGTGAGAAAACTGAAATGGAAGGGGGAGAGAGATTAAAGAGTTGGTCGGCTCATCGAGAACGACGGAGGAGAAGGAACATGTGTTTAGCCAAAATAAGGGGAAGCAAGGTGAAATGAAGATGAACAGAAAATAAGCTAGTGAGTCTGATAAGGGGCGGTCGTATGCTATAAGAATTTGTTTCCCGTGGACAGAAGGGGAATGGCAAAGCAGCCAGTATTCCTGTTCAATAGGTCAGTCCGATAAATATTTTTAGAGACCTTGATAATAATTCCAATTCGGCTGAAACACTAGAACTTTTCCTCGAAACTAGAACAGAATTCAAATTAATTAAGCAGCAGACATTGGAACTAGCATTTTCGTTAGACTTTGAAATCAGCCCGTCCCCTGTATTCGAATGGATCACTCTGTGTAAAATAGAATTCTCTCTAGAAACGTCGTTAGCAGTTAATAGAAAAAGACGTATTGCGACAATAGTATCGAAAGAGACTATTTTGTAATGTTCCATGGAATTTGAAAGCCTTCTTTCAATCAAATATGGGACAATTCATGTTACGACAATTGTAAGTTAGACGTAGCATATACAGGGCTTGTATAAAAAGTATCGGAAACAATTTTTTCCTGTAGTGTCAGTCGCCTACGAGCGTTTGTTCAGGCTAGATCGACGTTTTAGTGGATCCTTGTCGAGTGACTCTGTGCAAGCTCAAAATGCAGCGAACGATTGAACAGCGGTACGCCATCAAATTTTGTGTTGGACTCAGGAAATCGGGTACAGAGACGTTGGGCATGATTAGCCAAGTGTTGAAGGATGAAAGCATGTCACAAACTGCAGTTTTTAAGTGGCACAAGCTTTCAAAGATGGCCAAGAAGGTGTGGAGGACGAGCCCCGACGACAACGTGCAACATGTGCGTGAAGTGCCACCTGAGAAGAGAAGGGTCAACCGGGTGAGGCCAGCCATCACCAGAAATTGGAAATTGCATCACAACAATGCACCCAGCCACACCTGCTCCAAGGTGACCGAATACCTGACGCAAAACGGCGTCGCGACGATTCCCCAACGCCCTTACAGTCCCGACTTGGTCCTAGCAGACTTTTTCCTATTCTCAAAAGTGAAATCCTCCCTCAAAGACCCCCACCATGGGACCCTAAGTGCCGTCAAAGAAGCTTGCACGTGCACCTTTAAGAACCTTCCGGAATCCGCCTACCATGGAGCCTTCGAGTCGTGGAAAAGCCGCTGGCAAAAGTGTGTCGACGCTCAAGGGATGGAATTTGAAGAATTTTAAGGTTTTGTAGCAATATCTGAAATAAATCTATTTTTCCGAAACTTTTCCCGATGCTTTTTATACTCATCCTGTATGCTCTTCTATTTTTTATTATTCAAAGACGTTAATATCATAAAGAATTAGCGTAAGATATTTTTTGAATTTTCAAGCCGACTTATTGCCTATTGAAAGTCGCGATTATTTCTCTATCAGTGGATCTAAAACTGTTCTTTATTAATGACTAGCAGAGGCATCCGGCGTTGCCCGGGATAAACACAGTTTTAGATAAACAGAACAACCTCAAGAATTTACATAAATAATAACTCAAATTGTTTTTCAGTAATTCTACAGTTTCCTGCTGAAGACGAAGCTCCCGTTGTTCAGATGTTTCCAGCGTCCGGATAACTTTTTGTCTTCTCTGACCAATACTCATTCATTTCCTCTTGGAAACGAACGTTCTATCAGTTTATTCCGAACTTTAATCAATTTATGCAGCAAGCATAGCTATCCTGACTTCGGAGTATATCTGTGCTATTAATTATTTTTTCTTTATTCCATTTCATGATTCGGCGGAGTGGTGAAGTGAATTTATGTGACGACGACTGGAGGATATAGTGGGTGTGTTTGTTTATTGCAACAAAAGCAAATAGCCGTCACTACAAATCACGATGCGACTTTTTGAAAATGAATGTGCTATCGTTGCAGATGTTGGTGCAGCCAGCCGATTATCATAGTAGTGAGAGTTAGATTTTGTCCATACCACAGAAACAACAGATGAAACCGTGCAAAGGGAAAACGCCTCCTATGTAAAATACATTTTTTCTCTTCTGGGATTTTTTCAAGTCATCTTTTGCAATCACACTATCTTTTGAACAAATGTATAAATAATTTGATATACGAGGGTTGGGGCATAAGTCATGGCAACTATTTTTTTTCTCATAGCTAAGGGATGGTATCACAAAATGTCATATGTCTCGAGGAAACCGTTCATTCATAGTATATTTCCATAACACCAGATGGCCCTGTGATTTCCTTTTGTTGCATAGAGAACAATGTTAAATCAGTTCTTAGTCAACCGCCATGCAGGATGGATGTAACCCGAGTTGAACAACGCTCAATATAGCCGGTCTCCGCTGGCTTTGGTAAGAATTGGAGCACCCACTATACTCTCCGGACTTTTCTCCATGTGATTTTGATCTTATACGGACGGTAAGGAACCATTACGTGGTAGACTGCTTCGGACACGAATGGACATTGCAAATACCCGTATTGTGCAATAGGAGATGACCAGATTTTCACATGGTGAGACAAATGGTGAAACAGATGATATGGGCGCCTGTCACATCGTTGGCAGCGTACTGTGAACGTTCAGGGGACTATTTTGAGGCCCTTTAGAACGGCTATGTGTGCTGTAATGATTCTGGAACATAAAAGTTGTAATGTTATATCAACTACCTTAATAAACATGAAGAGCAAAATATTTCCGTGTTGCTAAATGTCCGTACATTTCCTCCATTCCTTGTCCTTTCATCTATATATTTCGCATTTTCCACCCACGGTCGAATTCTCACAAAAAAAAATAGTTGCCATGACTTATGCCCCAACCCTCGTATATTGCTACATTAGTGTTTTCATACTTTACTATCCAGCCTTTACCATGACCACAAAAAATATTTGCATCAGAAATACTGACAAAAGATAACTGTTTAACAGATGACCCATTCTTTCCTCTCTCTTACTTTCTTCCTCTTTCCCCTTTGAGGGTGTATCTGAACGGTCTGTACAAACTTACAGCATGAGTTCCTTGTAGCCAGAGAAGCAATATACAGGGTGATTCAAATCGTGTGTAACACAATTTAAGGGGGTATTATTAGAGGTCGAGGTAAACACAAAAAGTCCTATTAACATGGGAGGAATTTTATTTCTTTTCAAGTTAAAAGAAAATGTCCAAAGTGGCCTCCTTGAGCCTGAATGCAGACATTGCATCGTCGAATAAAATCTTGTAAACATTCCAAGGAGGAGCTTTAGCAGTGAAGCAGAAATACATTTATACATTTCTTAAAAAGAAATTAATCCCCCTCTCCCCCCTGAGTAGGGTAAGGCAAGTAACAGATCCTGCAGTCATCTATTTTTACCCCTTTATCAGCATTTTTACCTCTCCCCAAGTGTTTTAATCAAAAAATTAATTTTCTCGAACGTAATATGTAGGAAATGTAAAAAAGCTCGTATTTTCTTTCCTTTCTCATCATTTCCGAACGTATGATATATCACAAGCCATATGTTGGCATAGTTCTATAGACCACGCCAAATCCGACCCCAATGGAACACCTGAGCCTAAACTTCATAGTAATGTAGATCTTGCCTAGAGGAATCTGGATACTGAATTTCACGCCTTTACGTACCTAAATAGATATGTTGTCCTCTCTGAATCCCACCCCCGTAATTCCGACCCCAGTGTACCAATCAAAACCAAACTAAATAGTGCAAATGGACATTCCCATAGGAAGCTATATTCCGAATTTCAACCTTCTGCCTCAAAAAATGTAGAAATTATGAAGGACTGACATTATAAAATCAATAAGTTGCTCCATTCTTCCGCTACTTAATAATACAGATTATGAGCACTTGAGCAATCGTGCATCCACAAAGCGATTTCACGTGCGCGCGCCGATGTCAGTAATGCTTAAAAGATGAACAGAAAGTAACAATGTATTCCTTCTTGACAAATCGATTGTTATATGGCATGCCAACATCTTGGCATTCTTTACACTCACTGTTTTAGCATGTGAATTCGACTTGAAGGGGTCCACGAAAAATTCTGAAATGTTGATACGGCCGAACTAAGACTTTGATGGTCATATTTCTGAAAACAGAATTTAAAAAAGTTAATCCGTTTTCAAGTTATCGTGCAAACGGCGGACGGCCGGACAAGGGCGCATTCTTATAAGTAGCTTTATGCTAAATCCCCTAATAAACGACTCGTATACGTTTGTCATTACCTCATGATCACATCTAATTTCTTCAGCCGATGCTATTATTCTGGCCACTAATTGTGCCCGCGTGTCTATCTGGATACTGTATACCATTTGTTTCAAGTGTCCCTACAGATAGTAATCCAGTGGATTAAGGTCCGGTGAGCGATGTGGCCATGCTATGGGCCCATTGCGCCCAATCCATTTGTTAGGGAAGTGCATGTTAAACCATTCAGTAGCAACTCTACCAAAATGAAGAGGGGCCCCATCGTGTTGGAACCACATCTGTTGACGGATTGCAAGAGATGTGTCTTCTAAGAGTTCATGCAGTCACTACTTGAAAAGAAATAAAAATTGGACTCATGTTAATAGGGCTTTTTGTGTTTACCTTGACCTCTATAATATCCCCTTAAATTGTTTTACACACGATTTGAATCACCCTGTATGTCCCATGAACATAGGGTCACAAACGCTTCCTTCTGGAGATACAACCGTGCGACGTTGCCCTGCAATAGCTGGCGCAATTGTCACATCAAATCCGTTCAGCGTTGCAAACTAGATTTATTTCCGGCTTGTACAGTAACAGAACAGTCCAGACGTGCTAAAGTACATGCTCGAAATGACCTCCGTTAGATTCCACGCAGGCCCGCACACGTCGTTGCACAGACTGGCGAACCCGTTGGAAAATACCGTGTGTGTTACGGATGACATCGCAATTGTCTACGATCCGCTGGCGAAGAGTACCAACATCTGGTATAGGGGTGGAATAAACAAGGGTTTTCAAGTGATCCCACAAAAAAGTAAGGGATTCATATCCGGCGAACGTGCTGGCCGCGGTATTGGTCCTCCACGTCCTATCCATGGACGAGGGTAGGTGGCATCTAAGAAGTCTCTACTGAATCGGCTGAAAAGTGGTGGTGCACCGTCATGCATGAACCACATACGTTCTCGTACAGACAACAGCACATCCTCTAAAAGCTCTGGAAGTTGGTTTTCCAAGAAGTCACGATAAGCCGCTCCATTTAGTCTGCACGGTAGAAAGTATAGCCCAATCAGTTGATCGCTGACAATTCCTGCCCAATCCGTATTTTCCCTTTCGTTGGAAACAATGAAAGTTGGATAAGATTATCACTCACGCCTCGATTATCAGCATACAACGTAACTGTGGTCAGACCGTATAAATACACCCTGTATAATTAAGAATATAATGAAAAGATATTCAACTATTATATACTAGCAGAGGCACCCGGCGTTGCCCGAGATAATTATAGTTGTTGGTTAAACAGAACAACCTCATGAAGTTAAATAATAAATTTGTTTTCAGTAATTCTACAATTTTCGTCTATAGACGAAGCAGTTGTTCAGATGTTTCCGATGCCCGGAAAATTTTTTGTCATCACTACCCAATACTCATTCATTTCTTCGCTGGCATTTCGATAGATATGAATTATTGTTATAATCATTCGAAAGATTTTTATAGGACATAACACCATATGGTTGTTGGTTTGAAGAGTTGAGTTCATGCATGTTTTGTCGTCAACTGTAGCTCGAACGAAGGGACTGCGTCCTCTTATCTTTCACTCTTTCTGAATAGTCTGTTAACTCTCCATTATCTCCAGCTACTCATTATTATTAAATATTTCCAAGAAAAGGTTAACTTCTAAGAAATGCCCGAACAACAGGAATTATACGTAATGTTACAAATTCAATTTTGTTTTATAATTCTCAGAGGTAGGATGGAACCATCATTCTTAATGAACCTACTTATATGCACACTTTGCCCGGGACTTTACTTACCCTCTTGTTGTTCTGTGTCAGATTAAAATGTTATCCATCTTCACCCCCAGGGAGCATCAGTGGATACTTTAGACCTATCTTTTAAAATTTCCCGTGCACTTGACGTAGAAGCTCTAATATCCGCCTGCTCTGTGTTCAGATGTTTCCAATGCCCGGATAGCTTTTTATCAAATTTCACTGATCAGTGCTCGTTCTTTCTCTTTTTTTGCCAAATACACAAATTTTCGCCAGTCGTCTGGACGTTTTTAGGGAGCTCAAGGGAGACCCGTGTGATTCCTTAGCCTCCTCGATAAACACTGCCTTATCAATGTCTTGTCATTGCATAATCATATTTATGCTCGTTGTTAATAATTCGTTACCCCCCTCCCTAAAAGAGGTTAATATAGTTAATTATGTAGTGCTACACAAGTTAATGTGTTAAATAAACAGTGCAACACCAGTTAATGTGTTAACAAACTTCAGCCCCCCTTTCCCCCCCCCCTTAGGGGTTGAATTTCGAAAAACCCCTTCTTAATGCTCACTTACAATTTGTAAAGAACCTCTGTACAAAATTTCAAGTTTCTAGGCCTTATGGTGTGGGCTGTGCGTTGATCACTCACTCACTCACTCACTCAGTCAGTTTCTTCTTTTATATACAGGGTGAATACAAAAGTCTGAACCCCCCTTATATTTTTTGAACCGAAGCATATATGTCAATTTTGATGAATCCACTGAATAGGAAGTTGTGGGTGGCCTATCCCATGGTGCAAATTAGGACACATTCAAAATTTATCTCAAAAACGCAAGGGATAGAGAAAAAAACCCAATTGCAAACTTGTTCAGCGTAAAAAAACAAACAAAACAAAAAAAAATCATCCAAATCGGACCAACCAATCACCCACAATCACGTGGGGAACTGTTTGTAGCTTACAAACAGTCACACTGCACAAACAAGTTACTTCAAACAATTTAAAAAAAAAGTTAATCAACAAAATGCTCGATGTGACGACCGTGGGCACCATAACACAATTGGGCACGGAACCTAACTGACGCCAAAACATC
>JAHWFO010050983.1:0-17617 GCA_023313115.1 Rhysida immarginata | reverse complement strand
TTTTTTTCTTTATCATAAATTGTCATCGATTCTGCATAAGTGTGTCAAATTGCAGCTCCCTAGCTTGTCGGAAAGTTGGTTTAATATTGATTACAAGATTTGACCTAAACAACTAACACAGCAAAGTTAATAAAAGCTTATAATAACTTACGAATAAATGAAAGACTAGTGAAACTAACGAATGAAACATGCATTGTCATCGATAAGAGGCCATTGGAGAATGTTGCAGAGCTCTAGGCAGTCAGAAAATGGGCAAAATATTGATTACAGAATTTGCGCACAAACAAGTGAAGTTCAATAAAAGTATGTAAAAAATATGTGAAAAAGTCGTCTTATTTGTTAGTATTACATGTTTTCATTCATTGTTGGAAAGGGGATTTCAAAGCAGATTTATTTTTAACGATCTTTCACCAATCAATATCACCAATAATTAGTACAAGATTCCTTCTCCACTTTTGAAAAATGAAGAAGATGGATTTTAAAAAAATATATCATAGGCTATATAATATTCTGAAAGTATGAAACGGACAATACATAAATACGGGAAAAGCGAAATTTTTATAGAAATATGTTCGCAATGACATACATTTTAATAAAGATAATAAAGAACAATAAATTGATAATTGTCCCGACGAATGTTTTGGCCTTACGCCATTATCGAGAGAATCTTTTATAACTTCTTTTTAAAAGTTTAAAGACGTTTATTACGAAACAAAAGAATGGTACAATGGATTTTTATTACGTAATTACAAAATTTTAAAGGCTATATTTTATTTTATTTAATATCTTGTCAAACCTCCGTGTATAGAAATTAATTCAGCCACTCTTCTGGGCATATTTTCTATAAGGATCCAATAAACAGGTTCCAGTATTTGGGTTCATTCTAGCTGCAAGAACCTATCCAAAAACCGATCCACGGAAGGCATTGGCATTCATGTCTGTGTACGACTGCTTAACAGAGGTCGAAATTATTGTCCTGAAAGTAACAATCTTCGTTACCAAAATCTCCCACAGGTACGAAAAATCAGATCGTCCAAAATGTCATTGTAGGCTTCATCGTTCAAATTGCCCTCAGCCACAAGCAAAGGTCCCAAGCCATACCATGAAAAATACTCCCACTACCATCAAATTTCACGATTAGAACGATGCAGTCAGGTAAAAGTTGCTGCCCTCGCATTCGCCATACCTATAAAGGCCCATCCCAATTGGCACAGAATTTAGCAAGATATTCTTCCACTTTTCGGCGGTCCATTGTCGGCATGCCAAACACCCACTGGAGCCTGGCAGCCTTGTTCTGTGTGCGGCTAGACATCCATGAATGCCGAGCGCTTGCATTTTCTTTCGCAAAGTATTGTAATGCAAAGTGAGTCTTCTGCCTTTTGGAACTCCTTGTTGATGACCTGGAATGGTTTCTGTCAGTTTTTATGAACCTCGTGCTTCAACACTCGTCAGTGACAGTCAGTGAGTTTTGGGATCCTGTGACAAGAAACGTGCGTATTTTGATCCCTGAAGTGTTCCATTACTACACGAACGTGGTTGGCGATAATTTTCCTGAAATTTGAATAGAAATGCCGGCAGCATGATACCCGGTTATTACTCCTCTCTCAAGCCACTAAGTTCCCTTCTTTTAGACATTCTCTATTTACGATAACGTTGCACGAGAAAATGTCACGCTAATACATAGAATCACATCAGCGGTTGATGTGGGAGCATAGCTTCGAACGCGCAAGTCAAATTTCATCTAAATTAGGTGTCCGTTCCATTATTGTAAGGTAGTGTTATTTTATGTCTATAAAAAATTTGTTCATCACTTGTATATCTAGTGTAAAATCAATATTTACTATTGATAAAACTAATTCTATCTATGTATTCCGTAACGGCTTTATTCGACATATCATTGAATGAAAGAGGCCTCTGAAGTACTCTCTTTAGGGAAGGTGATGTCAACTTTGCGGCAGGAAGTGTTTTTTATTTAGTTGTTTTGCAGGAGGAGAGTTGGGTTTCAGAGGCACAAATTCGGATTTGGAAGAAGAAAACTTCAGAGTCTAAATTCCTCTAGCCATTTTCTTAGGTACATGCCCCTGATAAAAAGGTGTTTAATTTGTTTTGAGGCATGCCTTATAAGTTTTATTTATGTGTGCCCAGAGCATCTCAGTTGTGGAAGTGCTGGTATCCTTGCGACGATGTTTCAAACTAATCCGATCGTCAACAAATCTGTCTTAGCTGCAGGCTAAGAGAAAGGTTAGGTTACGGAGTCCTCAACAAATGAGCACACATTATCTTGCTGAAAAGCATCATGAGAAATTGTACAGATGAAGAATAACACTACTTACTCGAAGTAGACTACGATATATGTTGACCTTTCAGATTGCATATATAAGAGAATAAAGTATTGTTCACAGGTTTCCCCAATCGAAATGGAGTATTTTGAAAGGAAACATGATGAAGCAGACGGCAATTACTGGACACCGTAAGCACATCTGCCCGTGTGACAAAATGTCATGCACAATTGCGATGGGTCACAATTGTCGATCTAAATTGGCAAACAAAATCGACTCAGCCTATAATTTGGCCTTTCGGAGAGTTTTTTTTTAAAAGTTCGCTTAGTAAACAATAAAGATTTATTTATCTGTTTAAAGCTGCAGAATTCACAAATGAACCATGTTATATTCAGCCATCAAAATCCCGGTATTTTGGTAGATGAGGACGCGCGCAATGTTGTGGTGAGAGACTTAGCATTCTTTTTCTTATTTCTATCACAAAGAGAAAGGAAATCAAAAGAACAGTTTTGCGAGCATGTTTAACCATACTTTCAGCAGTATTCACTGTAATTGCTTATTATAAGTTTAAATGAATAACTTTCTACTTTATTTGATAATTAAATCTCATTGAAATAACGTAAGGATTTAATATTATTACTATTTTGCTAGCCTTGATAATGGTGTAACACCGAAACGCGTCAGCAATAACACAGGTCAACATACATTTTGGTGCCGGCGATTTTTCAAGTGTTCTTAAGTAATTTTAGGGTGTAGAATTCAAAAATAACTTCATATTTTTTCTATCAGGTATAGTTTTCGAGATATTGATGCCAGTAATATTCACAAATACAGAAATAGCAGTCATCAATGTGGTTTCTGCGTTTGCTCCAAACAATCGGCTCACCAAATTTCAGACTTCTTTTTTGTCCATTAGTCCATTGCCGTAAGTGTTCCGTACAAATTTTACACACAACATGTCTTGCCCATGTTTTGTCTTGGACACCAAGCTTAACGCCAAATTTTCCAAGGTACGCTCTTTTTACAAAGCCAGTGATACTTTTTGTGTTTCCTTTTAGGATGTACTCTCCATATATGTAGCAAAATTTATCAGGATGGTTGACAAAATTTCTTTTACTGGAAGCCATTCTTTCAGGGTCGCTATGAGAACGAAGGAGGAAAAACGGTGTGGTGTGAAGTAGTGAAGTTGTGTGATTGAAGATGTCAAGTTGCGAGGGGAAGCTCAGAGTTATTTTTAAATACAGAGAAACACAAAACTTTCCATATTCAAATTTGCAGTAGGCTGATATAGAGCTGTCAAATTTTGCAATATTTTCTAAATTAAGGGAAAAAAGTAGATAATTATGGCGCTGATAATCATGGCGTTTTTTGTGTAAAATTCCTGGCCATCTATCGGACTTTTTTCCAGACCTATTATTGCAACGTCGCACCTCCGTACCTCAAAAACCTACAGCTGATAGAGAGAAACTGTTTTCATATTTGGAATCAAAACATCAAATGTAATGAAAATCAGTTCTAACATTCCAGGCACCAAACAAAAATTTTTTTTTGTAGAACCTGTTTAATATAATAGTATCCATATCGTTTTAAACCCTTCGATTATTTCAGTTTATTAATTAAACCCTTCGATTATTTCAGTTTGAACCAAGTAAGGTGGTGATTGTAAGTTTATGCATCGACATTAAAATGTTAAAAAATTTATATCTTTTTTACAGTGTTTATTTCATTCCATTATTTGTGTGGATATTCACAAAACTGCAGACAATGTTTCCGTACAATTGCAGTTTAATATGTTTTGTTTTTCATTGTTTATTTTCCTGAATAAAAATATTGTTTATCTAAAAGACACAGTGATCGTAAATTTTTGCATTTGGGTAGTAGAACAAGGTACTTCTATTCCATGAGAACGGCAGTGACATCATAAGTAAGTGCTCACGAAATCGGAGTGGAACGCAAGTGGCATGCGGAGAAGCCACCACAAAGCAACCCCGATGAAAAGACCTCCTCTTATCCGGCGGGCGAGAATAGATTGATCGAGAAGTGCGGTAACGGAAGAAAACAAGAATGATTTTACCGCCAAAGCGGATAAAAGGAGCACATTTTCGTGTTAAAGCACGATACTTTGAATTAACCTTACATTTTAAAACACTTTAGAGAAAATATATAAATATGAAAACTGAATTGTAAATTGCTTTTTAAGTAAGCTAACGAAAGAGAGAAGTAAAACGAACAAACTTAAAGAACTAAAAGGTTAAATGGAGAGAATTCTTTATATATTTGAACAAATAAAAATTCTTTAATTTGTAGATGTTTTAACATAATGTTAAAAGAAGTGAGCCTCAATTACTGAAGCTTTCTCTGTAAGCGCCTATTCTTTCTTAATATTCTATTACTAAAGCGTTTCTACGTTAACGTCTACGGTTGAAGCAAGCGATTAGCTACTAGCAATTAGCAAATTGTCTAACAGTAATTATTTATGGATATTGTTAGCATTAACAGCAATCTGCTCTTGATAACAATAAGCAATGGATAACAACAGGTCTAACAACTGGTAAGGAGTTGTTTTATATATTAAAAGCTATATCTTAGCATTGAAAGTTTCCAAGGTAACATATCAAAAAGGTGAGGGACCTCAAATCCACATGGAGATTTGAAATACCGATTACGTATTTTGGCTACCAAGTAGCCATCTTCAGTGATGAGAGACAAAAGTCAGCTAAATAAAACTTTCCTTTATTTGACTTTTGTTTCTCATCGCTGAAGATGGCTACTTGATAACCGAAATACATATCCAATATTTCAAATCTCCTTATGGATTGAGTTTCCCTCCCTTTTTGATTGTTCCATTCTACAGTGTTTGCTTAATTTTTGTTAAGGTATATACAGGGTGTTCTCGAATAACGTGTACAAACTTGGGGGGGGGGGAGTGATAGAGGGATCAAATCTAAGGTGCTTATATCTTGAATGAATATTTTGCAAAGAGCATAGATTTAAATTTTTTTCCTACTTCAGTTAAATGATAAATTTTCGTTAGTCTCTTTGCTAAAATACCCATAATCGATATTATTTTACTAACTGTTGTGCTGTTAAAATATTAAGACTGTATTATAATAATTAACCGTAATATAATATGGATTTATTTCATTATAAGATGGTTAGATATTGCGTAGCGTCCACAAAGATAATCGACTACCATTTTCCTCTTTCATTTTTTTTCTCTGGGGCATTGTTTTTGAGACAAAATATGTTGGACGTTGCGTAGACGTTATATGCCACTCAACCGTGCTTCTGGAACACGTCAAAATTATGGTCAATCATGTAATAAAAGAACAAAACACATTGCAACAGTATAATAACGTGACTTGTTTTTTATGAAACATGCAAATGTTTTACAATAAGTGTTCAAATTGACTCCCTCTGGCATGAATGCATGCTTCACAATGTCACCGCATGGACTGACTTACACGTTCAAAAGTTCCAGGTTCTTCTGTCCAACCTTTTTAGAAATGAACTCACCCAAATGTTTCTGTCATGTAGGGGTGGAATTACGCAACTCAGAGGTCTTCTCTTGAGACCTGAACAGTATCTATCCAAACAATTGTTCCTGCAGGTAAGATTTCAACATTTTTTATCTCAAAAACAATGCCCCAGAGAAAAAAATGAAAGAGGGAAATGTTAAAAGGAGAATATTACGCCAGAATCTGTGGATAAACATCGAATACCGGACGAATAAATAGACCACATAAGAATTTTTTACCTCTACTGGTCGTGGTCGATAGTTGGATGCTGAAGAAGACAGCAGTGCTGCCGAAATACGTATCTTATGTGGAATAGTGGTCTATTTATTCGTTCCGGTATTCGAGGGAAATGTTGCTTAGATTTAATCCCTCTATTGTGCCCTGTGCGTGGGAGGGGAGGGGTGCCAAACGGAACCTTCCAATAATAATATCCCTCACACGCGACAGGAGCGGGTTCTTGGACTTGCACGGGTGATGTTAAGCAATCAAGGAGTAGGTGCGAGTGGTCATTTTAAATACCATTTTAATAGACTTAATAAAGATTGATACAATTCATTAATCAGCAATAATTCTGGGGCCCCGATTAAAATAAATAACAAACCTATTAAAAAAAATAATCATTAATTTTCAACATATCAACAAGAAATGCTGTATAAACTATTTTAAATGATCCTCCATTAGATCCCAGTGGTTGCGTACACTGACACATGTGCTGTTAATGAGCCAGCATTCCTAGGTCCTCAGCTGGGAGACTAATACTGCATCAGCTGTTGACTCATTCCCAACGGAACGAACAGGATCAGCGACCAACCAAAGAAAGCGTCGCGCTCTCCTTTGAAGTGTTTACAATCCCGAGCTAATCAGCACTATTCTCTGCACGATTGGAAACCAGGGGGTCTAGGCTGAACTCATCGACAAGCTGTCGATCTCGACAAAATCTAACCGTCGATAAGTGGCATATTACACATTTATATACAAATTTACACACGTATGGCTAGATGATATACACTGAAATACACAAGTTTACACACATTTACACATAATTTTAAACATTTATCCATTTAACACATACCTGTAGACACACTATATTATTATTTTCACAGTTCAAGTTTCGTAGCACAAGAGAGTACTTCATGTATGTAAATATTTTTAAACAGGTTTTTATTAATATTTTTAGAAAATGTGTATTCTTGAGCTGTGTGTATTTAGCCTGCAGGCCGGAAACGAAGGAAAAAAGATTTTAATAAGAAATCTGTTGCAAAATTCTGAAATAACGATCGCCAAGTGCATAGTCGACTGCTCTTGAATTGTAGACAAGAATGGCAGAATTGTAGGCAGTTGTCGATGGTCAAAGTCTACACACGAAAATCGACGGTGTAGAGTCTGTATACTGTAGACTCTGTAGACAAGTAGACAAGTGTACACTGTAGACTCTGTAGACACTGTAGACACTGTAGACAAGTCGTGTTCATGCTAGCTCGAATCGACAAATGCGTCATTAACCACGTGACCATCGACACTTGTCGATGAGCTCAGCCTAGACCCCCAGGGAAGAGAGCAGTAACCCCTTTACTACAAAATTTTCCGACGCAAAATACTTCCTCCTATTCGCTACCGTTTGAATGGCCGAAACCTCCGAGCTGATCATAAGACAGCGTAAAAAGCTGCACCGCACAATATCCTTTCACTCATTTTGCATGTGAAAGCAATGCGCTCCATATACAGACGCATGTGTACAGCTCTGCCTACAAATTACCATCAACTGGTTTTAACATACTTCGGACTATTTAAAAACAAATGATAGCATAAGAATTTTTCGTGCCAACAGTTATAAAAAAAAACGTAAAGGCAATTATCATACAATTATTAAATTATAGAGTGAGAACACTTTACACAAAACGTCAGCGGGAGTCCTTTACTAGCGGAAAACTTCGTGTCCGTATCACATGACCACTAATAACTATATCTCAACATCGCCGAAATAAGAGCAGTCAGGATAAACAAGCCACAGCTCTATTCTCCTTACGTCCTAGCTTGGTCATTAATTGGTAGTAATTATGCTTCTGCTCTTTATAATTATTATTAACGGGACAATTATAAATAAAGAACGACCTCACCACTCTGCAATCGTTGATTTCTTATCTTGGTCGATGCATGAATCCAATCAAAGCAACCTTGCTGCAGCGTTCCACTTCCAACAACAAAGAAATACCACCGTCATAATTCGTGGATCCTTCCAAATTTCAGGACGGGCGCTTCTCCTTTATTTACACATATTGTAAATTTTCATTTTTGTACCTGTTCTTCCTGAACTGAAGATATATATTAAAAAAAAAAGTAAAGCGAAAAAAAAATCGCCTCGAACAACGCTGCTAAAGAAGGGGGGGGGGGGGGGAGAGCAAGAACTCGAAGCCCTGCCTTCTCTGCAATACACACAACAGAAAAAAATCACGCTAAACAATGACGTTTAACCTTCGATTCTGTTGCTGTCACTCTTACCCAGAAAAGCTGCGACAACAATGTTTACAACGGATTAGGCCAACATCTTCTAAGTTTAATATCGTCAGCAATCAAGATAAATAAAAGAAAATAATCTACGATAAAACCATAATTTCTTTACAACAAGAAACACATTTTTAACGATTTCACCCCATAACTCTTACCAATTAAAACGCATAGAACAAATCATTTACCCGACTCTAACACCAAGGACTGCAAATACCGTCTGTTTACCACTAAATCACACCAAACGAAATACAAAACAAAATAATAATAATCACCCACGCACGACAGACCAAAACGAAATACAAAACCAAAACAAACACTGACACCAGTCACACTATCACCCCCCAAGTTTGTACACGTTATTCGAGAACACCCTGTATATAAATATTAGAACTAATACTACTAAGCTAATTCTCACTATCGTAATTACTCGTTATATTCAGTCATGACATGTTGTTACGATTGTTTGATATATTACATGGCGTATCTTAGCACTGAAAGTTCCAACGGTATCATATGGTACTATTAGGTCACGTTTCCACTATCATTAATTACTCGTTATATTCAGTCATGAAACGGTGTTACGGTTGTTTGATATATTACATGCCATATCTTAGCCCTGAAAGTTCCAACAGTACCATGTGGTACCTTTAGGACACGTACTATTAAACCAACATGCCATAGCTTGTCATTGGAAATTATGAAGGGGATATCATAATTGTACTATTAGATCACGTGCTATTCTACCTATTCCCATAGGTATTGATTGGTGAAAACAGTGTGAAAAAGTTAATGCGTTTTCAAGTCATCGTAATAAATAATAAGCTCCCTACGTAAAAAGAAATTCTTTTGGTTTAGGCACTGATCTCCCGTTTCTATAATCGTCAGTCACGTGCAAGCTGCACGCGCACCATCTCAACAATATTTAGAGCACGCGCAGAGCCGAACCAAAGTGCTCAGCACGCGTTTTCCCCAATGCAAAGATGATTTATCTCTTCCAGTAATTCACTACACGCACTCTCTCTATGCAATAGAGTCTATTGCAACGCAATGTATTGCTGGAATTGTGTCTACAGACGGACAGATTGACTGACGGACAGCTGGACAAACCGATCACATAAGCATATTTTCTACGAAAATGTGCAAAAAAGAGGAAGTTGGCGAGGCAGTTGGGACCCGGTAAGCGACGAGTAAAGTTACTCAAGAGAATGTGGAAAAGGTTCGAGCCGTGGAAAAGGAGGTTCCTAACGAAAATAGTAAACTGAAAAAAATGGAAATTTTGATTATGGCATTGCAGGCATAGATAGAGAAGCTGCAACTGGTAGTCGAATCGCCACATGCAATTTTCCGTTACTGTCACCATGGAATCACCTAGTGTATTTTAGAATTTCGTCGTACGAACTTCGTACTAATATGTGTGAAATTACGCAGTTTTCAACCTCTGTCAACCTAGTCTACGGAATTTTTCCATTGGAGATTTCAGCCTTTTTCCACCAAGATATTGGAACTATTAATGGACCCATATCTTATCAATTAGAAGCATTTACGGCGTGGATTGCCATGAATTAAACAGGTGAGCTATTATGCTCTAGAATTTTTTTTCTTACGGACCCAAGACATCCAAGTTAAGTGCTTCTCTATATGCGTTGTGTTGGTTAATTGAGCGAGCTCCTGTGCTCTTAAATTGTGGTTACGGACTATATTTCTTCCAAGATAATATGCTGTTTTTGTGCTTTGAATTATTAAAGTGGACGAACTATTGGGCTCTTTTATGAATGAAGCAACGGACGATGTTCGTATGAAATAATTATATTTCAAAGGAATTCTTAATCCAAATTCCTTCGAGTTTGTAAACTCTTAAATGGTTTCTTTAGACATTATGCTACAGCTAGCCGGTATAAGTGTGTTATTACATATTTGCTACTACAGAGTGGTGCAACTAAAGTAGCCTCGCATGAATTGCAGAAAAACAACCTAACGCCGTAAGCAATGATTGGGCTGCCTCATTATCAGCGCTGCAGGCATATACCGAGAAGCGCATCATTTGAACGATTCTTAGCTGAAAAAAATGGTGATTTCGGTGCAGCAGAGAATCTTCATTGTTGAGAATTATGCAAAAACCAACTCCTGAAAGCAGTGTAGTGATTTGTTTGCTCAAAACTTTGAAGATCAGAAAATTCCAACAAAACGTGCGATGCAACTTTTAGTAAAAAAGTGGCGGGACACAGGTTCTGTTTTAAACAAGCGTAGAACCACTCCAAAACGATAAGAAATCCACAAAATGTCCAAAATCTCCAAACGATGATGTTACAGAGTCCAAGCAAATCAACGCGCCGTTTGTCTCAGCAGACCGGAATTTCAAGAAGATCGTGTGGACGCATTCTGCACGACGATTTGAAGATGCGACCATACAAAGTATCCGTGGTCCATGAACTGAAATCAGCAGATAGCCCTCAACGTCTTCAGTTTTGTAACTGGCTATTTCAAGAAATCACAATGAATGGACTGGACATGGAGCTTTTTTTCATTTCTGATGAAGCCTGAATCCATCTCTCTGGCTATGTCAACTCGCAGAACACCCGGCACTGGTCGACCACTAATCCTCACGAATATCATCAAACTCCTTCGCACGACCAGAAAATTGGCGTATGGTGTACAGTCTCTGCTCGACGCATTCTTGGTCCAATCTTCTTCCATGAAACGGTGAACGCAGCACGTTCATCGCAAACATCTTTAACCCATTCGTCAATCAATTAACTGAGCAGGAACTAACGTACGGCTACTTTAAACAAGATGGAGCAACAGCCCACAGTGCACGTCGTACACCGGACCGCATTCATGAAGTGGCTGAACCTGAGAGAGTTGTTAGCAGAGGTCAGGACGGAGTTGGTCTAAGCTGGCTTCCAAGCTCACCAGACCTCTCAGTTTGTGATTTCTTTTTGTGGGGTGCTCTAACTCGGAACAATCCTCGCACACTTGAAGAACTGAAGCAAAACATTGTTTCTGAGATTGAGGCTATCTCGCAGTCTCAACTGCTTTCTGTATTTAACAACTTACTGACCAGAGCTCAAAAGCGTCAAGAGGTGAATGGTGGTCATTTTCAACATCTCCTGTAATCACTTCAATCTTGGTTTGTTGTTGCAGAAGACAAACAGAAAATAAAATAAAACAAAATAATCTACAGGTATTGGACATTGAAACTGAAACACCTTCGCAAATAGCACTGGATACCCCCAGGGCTGAATAGAACCTTCTGCTAGGTAATTAATCGTATGCATATCAATGAATTACGTGTCAGAGTTCTTGGTAGTCACTCCAGTAGAAAAGTTCGATAGTAAGCTTCAAATTGTCTGTGCAGAGCGCTATAATGGGAGACATATCCGACTTCAAAAGAGGGCAGATTATTGGCGCGCGTCTAGCAGGTGCATCTGTGTCCAAAACTGCCACACTTTGTGATGTCTCACGTGCTACAGTATCCAGGGTGATGTGTGCATATGAACAGGAAAAACGAACCACGTCCAGGAGGAGCAACTGCAGGAGAAAACGGAAGTTCTCGGAAAGAGACGTCAGGACATTGACCAGGATTGTTGCACGAAAGCGGAAAACCACCGCAGCAGAAATCACCGCAGAAATGAATACACACCTCCAGGAACCTGTGTGCACGAAGACAATCCGTCGTTACCTGCATAAATCCAACATCCATGGCAGGGTTGCTATACCGAAGCCTTTCATCAGTAGTACAAATGCCTCCAAGCGGGTTCAGTGGTGCCGGACACATAAAACCTGGACGTTGGATGACCTCAAACGCGTCATATTCTCGGATGAGTCCAGCTACACTGTCTTCCAAACAACAGGGAGGGTATTCGTCTGGAGGAGCCCCTCTGATGCCTACAACCCAGACTGCTTGGCAGCCACAGTCAAACACGGAGGTGGATCAGTAATGGTTTGGGGTGCAAACTGTGCAGGACCTCTACCGATCCTTCTTAAGACGTGTTGCTGCTGTGCTGGCTGCCCACGGTGCCCCAACACCTTATTAAATAAAGATTTTGGATTTCTACCAGGTGTTTCAGTTTCAATGTCCAATTCCTGTACATACTAAAACTCTTGCATGTATTTATTTATTTATCTGTAATTCTATCTCCTCCTAGACGGTTTGAGCTAGCGACTTGAAATTTTCAGGGCAGGCTTATCAATAAAGGACCTGCTCTATCGCCAAAAATCACCCCCCTACGACCCCCCCTTTTCCACTTTCTGGTGTTTTCATTTAAAATTATCTGCTTTTGCTTTGTAATTCTCCTCAACAGATGGCGCGGGCGGGCGAAGCCGCGGGTAACAACTAGTAAAAAATAAAGTCACATTACAAATAAACAAATAAAACAAATAAATAAATGTTAAAACCAAAGGTATTCCAAAGTTCCAGAAAAATGTTCACTTTATTTGCTCTAAAACCGTGCAATGGTCATAAAAAAAACTCATAACGGTGCGCCTCTCGCTATTAACCTGCTGTGCTAATAATGGGAAAGCCCAATCATTGCTTACTGCGTTAAGTTGGTTTTCTCTACAATTCATGCGAGGCTACTTTTATGTGTACCACCCTGTATTAGTTGGAAAGAGCTACTGCGCTCAAATCAAATTAATTAATACTGTATAATGTGCTGCGACCTACGTAGGGCTAATGGAGGCAATATGCTTCTTTACTCTTAAAGCATGCCTTTAAATTCTACACTGCTTTGCAATGAAATTGCCCCACCTACAAGGAGTTATCCGACCTTATCCATATTTAGTGGGGGGGGGGGGGGGTTCGTCTACCTCCGACTAGTAAACGATTAGATGTATGCTCACGGAACATGACCATTTGGGTTGATACAGGGTGTCGGGTGCCTGTGTAGGCTCATGAGTTGACACCTGTGCGAGCCGTTCCATGCAGTAGGGAGAAAGCAATTGCCTCATGAACGTACAGTACTGTAATCCACAACGGTCTCAATGCCGCGACAACGACAACCGTTCACGGTATTAACGAACTTTGAACGAGGTCGGATTATTGGCCTCTCCGAGGTTGGATGGTCAACCAGACGGATTGCTGTCCATGTGTCGCGGGACGCACTGACGGTAGGTTGATGTTGGAGGCAATGGCGAGAGGAAGGCACACATGCTAGAAGATCAGGCTCTGGGACCCGGAGAAGCACGTCAGCTCGTACCGATAGGCGGATACTGCGAACAGCGCTAGCGGACAGAACCATCACCCTGCGGCACCTGCGCGACAACATCACTATTCCCGGTACTGCTCCAGTGTCAATAGCGACAATAGCACGCCAGTTACTCGCTGCTACAATGTCTACCAGGCATCCATTATTGTGTCTTCCTTTGACACCTGAGCACCGCGCGATACGACTGCAGTGGTGTCGTGAACGAATGGGCTGGCAAATGAAATGGCGCCCGGTGGTCTTCTGCGACGAATCCTGCTTTTGTTTGGACACCGACGACAGACGCGGATGGGTGTGGCGCAGACCACTGGAACGTGCCAAATGAACAATACATCCGGTATCGCCATCGTGGACCAACACCTGGGATCATGGTCTGGGGCTACGATACCAGAATGCCTTTAGTCACCATCACGGTAAGTCACAGAGATTCTGCAGCCCGTATTACTGCCCTTTCTGCACACCATACTTGGCGCAGTCTTTCAGCAGGATAACGCCAGACCGCACACGGCAAATATAGCATGGCATGTCTGCATGATGTCAACTGCCTGCTATGGCCGCGAGGTCACCCCGCAATCTCCATGACCTGACACAGCATGTTCACCAGACCTGGGCAGACATACCCCAAGATGGCATTCGCCACCTGTATGATCACCCACACCTGTGGCTGGAACAATGCATCGCCGCTAGGGATGGTGCCACAACCTACTGATGCAGCTTTCCATTGGGACATCCTGTACAAACGAGTGCACGTCTTGGCTCCATAACGTAATAAAAGTGTGTTCAGATGTATCTCTTGCTGTATACCTACTTTTGGCTCATTCGGATAACTCCTTGTGGGTGGGGCAATTTCATTGCAAAGCAGTGTAATAAACTGAGTGAGTGATATTGTGCGAATACTCTAAGTGCTCAGGCTACAATTTATATTTAATGATAACTATATTTCTTACCTTGTTGAATATAGTTTGCTAACTTGCATCCCTTGCAATTAATCATTACAGCAAAAAGTATTTGTTGATAATGTTGCATTGTTTTGTCTTCAATATTGTGAAGAAAAATGTCTTTTGAGATTAAGTGTTAATAATTATGCAAGATATATTCTTTATTGAGTTACAATAAATAAATTTATTCAAAAATTAAATTAGTACCTCCCATTTCCTTATTTCTTCATATACTCTCATATCTCTCTTCTACTGCAAATGTGACAAGGGGCTATCGCAAGTGTATAAGTATGGGACTCCGCAGCAAACAGATGGTGACATCACCTGTGCTAACTATGCATCGGCGGAAGAGGCTGGAATTTACACGCCAGTACCGACAATGGGAATTAATTGATTGGCAAAAGGCTGCTTTCTCAGATGAATCACATTTTTTGCTCTGTCGGAAGGATGGACGTTGACGCATACGGCGAAAAACGTTAGAAAACAAACACACTGTTTGCAACAAGTTGGCGGAGGCAGCATTATGGTCTGCAGAATGTTTTCATGGCATTTCGATTCATTGTGGATGGCAATATGGATAGAGAGAACGCATCGATCCTTGATGACCATGTAGACTCATACTTGGAGATTGTTTTTCTATGCAATATTGCGTTATCCAGCACGACAGTGCCGTATATTATACAGTTGAAATTGTATGTGAGTGATTATAATAGCACGAGAAAGACTTTTGTGTACTTCCCTGCCCTCCAAATTTCCCGGACTTATACCCAAATCGGACTACCTCGATCAGGTTCTTTGCTCCACCCTCCAACAGCTGTCAACTAAACTGCAATCAGCATAGCTCAGTATCCCATGTCTGTGAATACTTCCGAGCACTTTAAGGAGTTGGAGGTGGTCGTGGCCAGGTTGTCTCGCTGATCGGTTCGCCGTATCAGTGAATTTAAGTAATCTTGATACGACCAGATCAGACTGGTGGGATGACAACCAGTGGCACGATGGACCTGTTGCTGGGTGAGACGCTACTGGAGCCAGCATCGTGGTGGACTAAGGCATGATAGTCGGACCCGTGTTTATAGATCAGAGCCGGGTGCCCAGCAGCTGGCGGTGACTGCCACTGGTTGCGCACCCATTGGTGGATTTCATCCTGTTTCCCCCAGTAATTCGTAAGGCACGTAAAGCCGTCGATCCCGGCTGCTACTGTCATCTCTTAGCAGTCGTTACTCAAAATAGTAGGAATAGGTGCCCAGATCATCGATAGAACTGGACCTGAAGAACCTCATTGAGTCTCTCCCATCCCGTCTAGACGCTATCCGAGCTGCACATGGTGGCTATTCCGTATATTAACAGGTGATCACATTAATGTGAATCGACTGTTTAATTTACCATAATGCTACACAACAAATCCACCACCGTTTTGATTGTCCCCACTTTGATCACGTTTGGTTGATTCTTTTCATTGGTAATTCTAACTTAAATTCTGGATTCTAGCCTTACCTAATCTAGCTTAACATAACATATATATTAAAGTCACATACTAGCAAAAATATATTATTTTATATGACGAAGTTCACACATTTTAAGTGAAAACTTATTAAAGAAAATTCCATATAAACAAGTCAGGCAACCGAAATCCCCAGGACCGATAGGATTTTGAAGCATTCGAGAACGAAAAGAAAAGCATTTGATTTCTAAAGAAGCCTTTCGTTGTTAAGAATTAGATCAGGTTGCTAAGGAAGCCTCTGGTTGCTAAGCAAAGCGTACTTCTAAGGGAAATGTATAGTATATTCGTCCGTCCTCAAATAAGAAATTTATTTCAAGATGATAACTTCGACTTTGTTTTGGAAGGTAAAGAAAAAAAAAACCTGGGACGATTTTCGCCTTGTCCCAGGTTTCAAACTGAATAAAACTACTTGAAAAGTTAAATGGAGAAAGTAGCAATTCTCTATAGAGTAGAACATACACGAATCCTTTAATTTGTAAGCATTCCTATTTAATGAAACGAGCGTTAATTGTTGAAGCCTTCTGTGTAAGGATCAATTCTTTCTTCATAAACTATTGTCAACGCTTTTCTACGTAAGCATGTACGAGGCATGTTTTTTAAGTAAGTACCGTTTTGGAATTAAAAAAAGACGTGCAAAGATATCGCAATAATTTTATTTTTACATGAAAGCCTGTACCTTAATCTACTTTTCTACATAATTTCCGTGAATATTGAGGCACTTGTCATAACGTGGCACCAGTTTTTGAATACCCTCCTCATAAAATTCTGCCGCCTGACTTGTTAACCACTGTATCACAAATGTTTTGACTTCGTTATCGTCTTGAAGACTCTGACCACCCAGGTGTTTCTTCAAGTGCAGGAACAAATGGTAGTCGCTGGGCGCCAGATCAGGGCTGTATGGAGGATGATCTAGAGTTTCCCATTTAAAAGATTTGATGAGATCTTTGGTCCGATTAGCCACATGTGGACGGGCATTGTCATGCAGCAAAACGATACCCTTACTCAACTTGCCACGTCTTTTGTTCTGGATTGCACGACGCAGATTGTTCAATGTC
The DNA here is from genome assembly GCA_023313115.1 of Rhysida immarginata. Taxonomy (NCBI): domain Eukaryota; kingdom Metazoa; phylum Arthropoda; class Chilopoda; order Scolopendromorpha; family Scolopendridae; genus Rhysida; species Rhysida immarginata. The sequence continues at coordinate 617 of JAHWFO010050983.1, read as the reverse complement.
TCACAATAAGACGCTGCATTGATTGTCTCATTACGAGGCAGAAACTCCACTAGCAATACTCCTTTTCTGTCCCAAAAAACTGTGCACATGATTTTCCGGGCAGAAATTGTTTGCTTAAACTTCACTTTTTTGGGTGATGATGAATATCGCCATTCCATGGATTGTTGTTTCGATTCTGGTGTGACGTAGGCCACCCATGTTTCGTCACCAGTAACAATTTGGTCTAAAAAATCTTCACCTTCATTGTGGTACCGCTCAAGGAAAGTCAATGCACTGCCTAAACGTTGGGTTTTGTGCAAATCCGTCAACATTTTTGGAACCCAACGTGAACACAATTTCCGGTAATTCAAGTTCTCGGTCACAATGCGATACAAAACACTACGAGAATATTGAGGAAAGCAGTCGCACAATGATGAAATTGTAAAGCGTCTGTTTTCTCTCACCTTTTCGTCCACTTTCTGCACCAAATCTTCATTAACGACCGAAGGACGCCCACTCCGTTCTTCATCATGCACATTTGTGCGGCCATCTTTAAATGCTCTCACCCATTTCCTTACCATTCCATCACTCATAATGTTTTGTCCGTACACTTCACAGATCTCACGATGAATATCGAT
>JAHWFO010050981.1:0-10513 GCA_023313115.1 Rhysida immarginata | reverse complement strand
CACAAATGGTCCTTCAACACGGTGATGCATTTATTATGCAGCGGATGTAAAAAAAACACAGCTTGGAGTGTGGAAAGAAATTCCAAAGTTCTGTAGTCTTCGTCAGGAGGAATGAGAGACACGTACAAATTGTTCCCACTTATAGTTCTCTACTGTAGCTACCTTGCCACGCCGAAAATAAATAAAAACTGTCACTCACCAAGAATGTAGGTTTCCAAACCATTACCAACTGCATAACCGCTTGACCGCCATATTACTGATCGATCAGTTCAGTTTCAATCCATGTGCGATGCTTCTCCGTATTGTCATCATTGGGACACGCTATACCGTCACTCAGCTCGTCCATAACTTTATTCAACTAGCTTATTTCTTAAACTCGTCTTGCTTCATTAATCTTAATTCAGTGAACAATTAACACGGCTGGCTACAGGGGGCGGGGGGGCGCAAGCTGCCTACATGCCTCGGCATCAATTAGCAACAACTGAGAGCCGGTGTCGACCAGCATGGTGACTGGCTGACCTTGCAAGTATACCGTTGCGGTACAGGTGCCACCCTATCCACTCTGAGTCACCACCAGCCCCTCAGGATAATCACTGACATTTACACTAAGCGGCCGAGGTGCAGGCTGCGGACAGTTCCTGGCAAAATGCCCAGGGTGTCCGCATCGGTAGCACCCTGTGCTCACCCCCACCCCCCGAGGTACCACTGCCTGAGAGCCACACTGCGCCAAAGCCGTCGGCGATGTCAACGCCTGCACTTGTCCTGCTACCAGTTTCTCCACTGCCTTGGATAGGCCTTCCACTAGGCCTTCCAACTTCTTTAAGGAATCAGCAAAGCCACAACTGCTCCCTTGGGCTTTAGCCTGATCAACATTTGATACAACTCCCTTTGCCCCCTTTGAACTGTGACACGCCATATTTTGTCTGTCTTCATCACCCGAGCAGGTCTCCCCGGACTCCACCACATTAGAGGCTCTCTTATTTTTTTTTTCAAGGTCTTCTGACCTCATGGCCAGCACGACTGCCTCCTTGTATGGCTTAGGGTTGGCGATTATCAAGGCCCTCCAATGTGCCAGCAAGCAGCTATTACTAAACCTCTGCAGGAGGATTGTCTCCCGCATTGGCACTGCCTCCAGAGTTGCGCCTAGATACCTTTCTACAACTAACTAGAGGCGGCCGGCGAATGTGGCTACAGTCTCGTTCATTCCTTGAACAGTCTCATGGAGTTCCTGAGAGAAATCTCGGGTGACTTTCAGTTTTCCGAACCAACGCTCCAAGCTCGCGCGCAGTTGGGCATAATCATCTATATTAAAGATCTCATGCTCAGCGGCACACTTGGCCACGGCTCCCTTTAATTTTGTCCTTATTATCGTGACTTCTACCTCGGGTGTCCATTTGGCGAGTGCTCCGATGCTTTCCACACTCGTTAAGAACGCCTTAACAGTGATGCTAGTCTTCCCCGCTGAATGCAGGCACTGCTCCAGTATAACCTTCAAGCTCTGGGGTGGCTGCAGTCCCCGCATCCCACTCATTACCCAGCATCCTGACATTATTAACTAAATGCACTAGTTGCCACCACAACCCTAATTCTACTCACCCTCAATCATGCAACACCCCCCACACACACACAAACCCGTACTAATACACTCCTCGCACACGTCTATATGCTTAGCAATCACCCTAGACACAAACTTTTATTCAATAATGTTCCCGTCAAATGGCCTACAATTGCTACACCCAGCCACACAATCGTACGGCTGAGTCCCCGCACCCTCGTTTGTTCGGAAAATCCGGACTACTGGTCCCTCCACGAGTCCACCCTCCAGTAAAGCGTGGTTCCCACATGCGTAAAAACAACGGCAGAAACCATAAAGCAGAAAATTTTTATGATGCCAGTTCCTGCTTTCGTCTCTTCTGCCCGACTGAAAATTTCTGCTTTTTGGAGTTGGGTTGAGTTCAACTTTTATGGCAGAAGCAGGGCAGAAACAGTTGCTCAGCCAATAGAAAACGGTCTCTGCAATTACGTCACAGTTACATCCTCTCTCAGTCTCTCAAAATAAAAATGTCGGACGCTCAGCTCACAAAAGTGAAGAGGCTGAGAAAGAAAATTGATGAAACGCTAATAGATGAGGTGTGAAATATAAATATATTAAGGCAATTAAATTAAATTAAATTGAATTAACAATTGAATACAAAAATTCAATATGATGATTGATAAGGAATGCAGCTATGTGCATTCGAAGCCGGCCCTTTAGATCGATCGAGTGAGTTTGTGTTGGGCAAGAATTACAACAATGGATGGTGTTTGGGTAGAACACTTCTGCTGTCTCATCCTTTTGAGTTTCTGCCATGTGGGACACCTCCAGAGGTAGAAAGTAAAAAGGCAGGAAAAAATACGCCCTGGTTTCTGCTAGTCGCAACCACGCTTTACTGAACATATTCACAAACAACAACTGAATAAGAGCTGGAGAGTGGGCATGTCAAGGGTTCGGGACCAAATATCGAGTAATGCGCAGACTCAAGGTGGTACGTTCAATCATATCTTTTATTTCTCTAAACACGTTACACGCTATGACAACAAAATGGGCTTATTAAATTAATCACGCTCCCCCGAATTAAATATTCCTAATACGTACGTCAAGACACGTACCGTGCCTCCTTTATTGCCAGAAAAAGGGGGAGGCACAGTGACCCATCATGGTGGGAGTGAGTGCTTAAAACTTGTCTGCCACTGGCGAGCCTCTGAGATGACGTCACAGACAAACTTGCAGAATGTGATTGCACACGTGATGTGCAGTTGCCGACGCTCAGGGTTACGGCTCCCCGACGTACTTATGTTCGCTGGGAAATCCGCACGACCTTGTCATGTACCATGCTCAGGTGCGACATAGCTTATATGTTGATGCAGTGACTTTGGACATTAAAGAGAACACAAATGGTCCTTCAACACGGTGATGCATTTATTATGCAGCGGATGCAAAATAACACAGCTTGGAGTGTGGAAAGAAATTCCAAAGTTCTGTAGTCTTTGTCGGAAGGAACGAGAGACACGTACGAATTGTTCCCACTTATAGTTCTCTACTGAGCTGCCGTGCCACGCCGAAAATAAATAAAAACTGTCACTTACCAAGAATGTAGGTTTCCAAACCATTACCAACTGCATACCCGCTTGGCCGCCGTATTACTGATCGACCAGTTCAGTTTCAATATTGACTTCATCGGGACATGCTACGCCATCTCGTTCAGCTCATCCCTAACTTTATTCAACTAACTTATTTCTTAAACTCATCTTGCTTCATTAATCTTAATTCAGTAAACAATTAATCTAAATCAAACATTGACACCGTAAAGCTTATCATAACTTCACATTCTAGTGCAAGCTCCGACGTTTGAAAACGTGAAGCCGTAAAAAACTAAACACGTCCGCATGGCTCGGAAGCCAACGTGGGAATGCCCATTAAAAAAAAAAAAAACAATTTTTAAACTTACAACAAACAAAACATTCACTTCCTGAACACTTTCCTACAGTTTTTTTTTTTTTTTACACACAACAATGCTCTGCCGGAGGCTGCGATGATCTTACGAGAATTTCAGCGGTAACAATGGCAGCCCACAACAGAGCGCTCACACGAACACAAATCAGGTGTTACACGCCAAACTAAAAAAAAAAACTACAATAAAACAGGATCCATAACCACAATCACTTCCACTCCACTCGTATAGCGACCAGACGCCTACCCTAAAAAAAACAGCAAACAAAAACAAAACTATTACATTTGTTTAGATCCCTAGTACCCTTCGCCGGACACACGTGACATCCAAACTGGCACGGCATGTCACACTAGTCTCTCACCTTGATCCGTATAGTGTATTCTTTTCTAATGTGTTGTGCTGCAATAACTCCTTTTATTTATAAGGGACCCCTCTATCCCTTTATTAATCTTAAAATATAGTAAGTGGTCTAAAAGAATAACCCAATTTACTCCTCCACTTTCAGTAAACTTATCAACGATCTCTTAATTATTAACTGCTTACTATTAATTAAGTGAATTTAAGCAAAGCAAATAAAAAGAATAGAAAATTAAATTGTCAAACTTTATTTAATTTATAAAAATAAATTTGTTTATTCAACTTCAATAAAAAAAATTAGTGTGTTATTAAATTTTTACATATTGATTAAGTAAGTAATCAATAAATATACGCAATCAAATGAGATCCTTTTCCCTAAATGTATTAACTACGAATAAGTGTGCTCCCTTTAGCACGGCTTCGCTCACTCGCAAAAGTCAAAATTCATTAGCTCAATTGAGTCAGACATGTTAGTGCTCATTTAATTTATCAGACTTATGTGTTTATGTCCTGTCGCCATTATAATTTGCGGAAAGTTGATAACACATGCAAAAATCCATCAGACACACTTGTTCCCCTACGATGTCCCAGCTGCTTCTGCTGCTGCCTGCCACTTGATTCTCCGTCGAACACTCGTCGCGTCTCTCCGCCTCAGCTGCCACATCTACTTCACAGCTGCACCGCTGTTGCTCCGTAGATGTACAGTCAGCCCCAGCCAGTGTTATCCCACTAGTCGTGTTGCCAATCGTCGCCAAATCACTCCCGTTTTCTTATTCAGCATTCCATTCTTGTTTTGTCCTCAATTCTGGCCCATGGTTGTCCCAACTATCGATCCTCCACATCGCCTTGACCAGTTGATGTTCGGTAGCCTTTCACGCTCACCAACTATGTACATTTACGAAATGAAATCGTTCAGTTCTTAGTATAGTTTCCAAGGCATAAATCTCACCTGCTCAGTCTCTAGTGATGCCCGTAAAGATAACGTCATAATATTTGCATGGAGCATCCAAGATTATGATGTCCAATCAAAGATTCGACTTTGATCACACAAAAGAAGCCATTGTGAAAGCCAGTATCATTTTAGAAAGTCTATTGTTCTCTCATGTTGTCTGGAGTGAGTGTCCTGAGAGAATCTATCTCAGGGAGTAAAAAACCAAAGAGATAAGAGCGAGCAAAATAGTCCATGTTAAGAGTAAATTCGTCAGAGCAATTGTGTCTGTCTTTTTAGTCGCTGTCATTCCTTTTATATTCTGGAGCCTATGCTGTGCGGGAAACTATCTCCACCAATCATCATTCCTCCCTCCGTATTGTTTTTCCCACCACTGCAAAAAAAAAAAAACTTTGGTTTTTCCAACGATTTTGCAGCACTACTCCTCCCCTATCGACGCTGCCTTTCCCGCTTGATCGGTGTCAAATATTAACACTAAGGGAAGACGAAGAATGGATAATTATAAATACAATAAGCTAAATAACATGCTAATAAATGAAGATTGTAAACGATTGAATTTACATTAAAGATACACCAATTCAGAATATAATAGTAGAAAATGGAAGAAATAATTATTGGTAGGCATATAAATTAATTTGTAATTAAATGTACCTATTAAGTATCAGATTCAGATAATTATAGAATCTGAATTTGTATGACATATCAATACGTCAAAGTATTTATTTAACGTTTTATTACTTTAAATTTCTTTTTTATCTTAATATTCTACTCACTTTGTATACCATTTATAAAGGGTGCTTTTGAAAAGGATGTTGTGAGATACCTAACGATGTTCTGCACCTTAAAATAAACACATACGTTTTGTCGAAATTGCATTCCTTAAAGGATAAACAGCTCATGAAGTTTAAACTCCACCCATAATGTAAATAAAAGCACATGAAAAAAAAAGTAAACACCAGCACGTGTTCCATTAATAGTTTTCTGTGAACTACCTGTGCACTAATAATGTGTTGGCCCTAAACTCAACCACTCTAACAGGAAACTGCATGATCAAAAACATATTTTAATTAATCATGCTAATTTGGGCGTTTCAAAAATACTTTTACAAACTTTTAGGGGAAGTACGAGGGTCAGTAATATTTTTTTACAGCTTCTTTATTACAGAGAGTTGGAACAAGTACACTATTTTCCAATGTAATCCCCCTGCTTTTCGATGCATTTCTGCCATCAAATCGGGAGGGAATGGATATCTCAACCGAGTCGGGAGGGCATGGAAAAAAAATCTTCTGGCTGTGCGTGCAACCACTCATGCACAATCTGTTTCACCTCCATGTTGGTCGCGAACTTGTGGCCACCTAACGGTCCTCTAGTGAGCCAAAGATGTGGAAGTCTGAAGGTGCGAGGTCGGGAGAGTAAGGAAGATGGGGAATGCACTCCAGACGCAGGTCCTGGATAGTCGCCATGGTCGCACGAGCCATATGAGGTTGCGCATTGTCATGCTAGATGAGAATGCCTGTTCAGAGGAGTCCACGGCACTTAGTGCGTATAGCAGGTTTCAGAATGTCACGCACCAATTCACTATAGGTAGCACTGGTTAGAGTCTTGCCCTTATCCATATAATGTTCCACTATGGGACCACAACGGTCAGCATCACCTTTCCTGCGGATGGCTGGCTGCGAAACTTTTTCGGCTTTGGTGATATCGAGTGCCACCAGCACTTTCCTGGAATGCTTAGTCTATGGTTGGTAGTGATGGATCCAGGACTCGTCTCCAGACACCTTTTTGGAGCAGATTGTGACACCTTCAAGTTTGTAGCAGCGCAGCAGCTCTTGGCAGGCATCGACTCGCCTCTCCTTTATTTCGGGTGTCAGCTGACAAGGGACCCATCTTGCGGCCACTTTCCGGAATTTCAGCTCATGGACAACATGCTGAGCAGAGCCATGACTGATCTGTAATGCCGTTGCAATGTCATCGATGGTAACCCATCTATCCTGCAGAATCATCTCCTCTGCCACTGCAATCGCCTCGGCTCGGCTGTCACAAGACTATGTGCCTGGCCTGGCCGAAGCACGTCTGCCAACTTGTTGTGCCGCTGCTGAATTTCTTACACCATTCGTACACCTGAGTCTGGGATACACATGCAGCACCATCCTGTACGAACATGCGTCCATGAATTTCTATTGGTTTCTTGCCTTCACTGTGTAGGAAACTGATCACTCCACACGGCTCTTCTTTGGTGCATTCCAACAGAGGGGTTGCTATATTGGAAACGGCCGTATGGTGCCGCTAGGTCATGTGGGGACGTGGGACCAATGCCAATTGATGGCAAGAGTCCACACGCATGTGTACCTGGTCTGATGCAATGGGAGCAGTTTTCGATTTTCTACAGCAGTTTTCCAGTTTTCATTTGATTCAGCCTCGTAGTATGGGCGATTCTAAGCAAAAAAGTTCATATGAACATTGGTTCGAATTTGAACGCTACCCGAGATAGAAATAAAAACGCTGCCACCAAGATCAAGTTAATAACTCAGGTTTTCTAACATCTAGGTTGATGAAATTTGGGGGAATAATAAGGTACATAAAACTGCATACCTTTAACCTCTTTACAACCATCTTAAATTTTGAAGGATACTCCCAGAACCAGATTTTATGTGCTATCTGCCAAACCAATGACGAACGTGCATTCGTCATGTACAATTTTGCAAGAATATTTCAGCTTCAGAATCCGTATTTATTTCAAAATCAGGATCTTCGGCATCACTACTTGCATAAGCATAATCATCCATTTTTTACAAAAAAGGAGCAAAAAAACAATGTAAAAACGGTGCAAATACGATGTATAATGGTGTTGAAATAAGCAATCAAAAAATAAACGCAATGGTTCCATCTATCGACAGGAAAATGGACCCGTTCCAAATGATTTTATTGTTTCATTCCTGAAAAACCACGTTTTCATTTCGTTAATAGAATTAATAGCTGAAAATGACGAACACATGACGTGAAGAGGTTAAAATTTGATCGAATTCTAGCGAGTAGTTCAGAGTTACGCACTCAACATCGTAACATGTGCTGGTTAGTACTCGCGTTTGAGCACTGTTAGTGTTCAAATTCGGATCCATGTTCATATGAAGGTTTGTGATGTGATGTCATAAAAATATTTAATTTTAAAATCAAAATTAATTTTATTTTTTCTTACTCAACATCTATTTTATTAAATAAAATTCGATGACTGTTAGCAAATACTTTATCTGTGGAGTTATGTACTACTTCTGTGGAATAATGACATAAATTACACGTAAGTTTTTGTTTTTTTTTCCCTTTCCATAAGAACTTCATTTTCGAGCTCAAACATCTCTTTCCACTTTCTTTCTTTCCCATTGTTAGGATGGTTTTAAATGCGTAATAGAGGGGGGGGGGGGGGGGGGCGGAGGGTGAGGGGGAGGAAAAAAAAAAAAAAAAAAAAAAAGAAAGAAGAGAGATAGCAGTCAACATGAGCAGAAGCAGAGATTTAGTTCTGCTAATTAATCTGCAATTATGCCAATATATGCGAATGACCTTAGAGGTAGTATATGAAAATAACTTGACATCTAGAATGAACGGATAAGGCCATCATTCATGAATACAGTTGCGATGCAGGAACAGATGAGATAAATGAAGAACAACCGTAACCAATATTTAATTAATTATTTATGCTATGTTTAACAGTAATTTCCTTACAACAGTCTTTATTTATTTCATAATTAATTTAACTTTTTAGACACACCTCGTATATAACAAGAAGAAATGTAAACTTCATTTGCCCTGAAGAAGCCGGGAATAAATGGAGAAACCGGTCAGAAAGATTACTTCAGTCATCATGTATTGTAAGACGATAGTTAAATTTGTTATTGTGAGCATCATTATCGGACAGGTGACTATAATTATTGATCATTTTAACCTTGTGACGTGCTTCCCTCCCACGCTTATGCAATCAATCACTAATCGCAAGGGAGTGCTTGTCAGGGGTTCGAAGCCTGATAACTGAGGGCAAAACATTGACACATGACCAGACAGTTAAATTCACAAACACTTCTAATCTCGTCTTAAGTTGAATTACATTTAACCATAACAATTGACGGGTATAGAGAAGGGCGAGACACTAAAACCCTGCAATACGCTAATTGATAAATAAATAAATAAATAAATAAATAAATAAATAAATAAATAAATAAATAAATAAATAAAACAAACAAATAGAAAAATCAGAAAATCAATAATAAATAAAAAATAAAAAAAACTGATGTTTCGGATAGAGACTGTCCTTTATCAAAGCAAAAAAGAATAATTCTCTAAAAACAAAGAATATTAGAAAATTATCCTGAAGTTATAAAAGGAGTGCGAGAAAAATGCAATAGGATAACACACAGAATTAAAAATGAGAGAAACTATAAATATGTTAGAAATGATAGAGCTCCAGATGACTGCCCAAAGGAGCTACCACACGCAGATCCGACTGAAACCAAAGGAATAAAATTGTGAAAGAATTTTAAAAAAAGAGGAAATAACTGACAAAAGAGAAAGAAAAAGACAAGGTCCCAGAAAAGCCTGCGAAAAATTAGGAAACAGCTGAAGTTGGAGAGGAATATGGGAAAGGTAATGAAGGAATGGTGCTTTTGCTGAAGTTAATGCCATTAGAAGTTAGGGTATTAAATTTCCAAATAAGAAAAGACTAATTGCTTTTCTTTTTTGTTATGGAAGTGTTTGCAGTAGTTAATATCTGGCTGTGCAGACGTCTTCATCTTCAAAATCTATGACCTATCAATACCTTCAGATGTCAGTAATCAATAAAATCAATCGCCCTGAATATTAATGAGGTATAACGATTTTCAATGAGATGATATGCATATTTATCGAGTTAGCTATTAATATTATGAATAACAATGGGATATTGGTAACTATTAATGAAAAAATATGATTTTTCGATTATTATCAACCAATCGATACAATGACGAGACATCGATCAATATGGTAATTGTCAGTGATATATTGATAAATTATCAATCAATCGAAACAATTACAGGTTTAATGACGTCAATTAATGATGCTATTAATTTTCCTGTAATTAGGTTTTGACTATTTAATTAGCAACTCTTTTTTTATCATCTTAGTAACGATTTGTTGTCGTTTTAGTTTCGTTTTCTGTCACTGGATGTTGCTCCAACCTTTCCCCCCCCCTCCCCTCTTCCCTCCTCCAATGATAAATATTTATGAAAAATAAGATTTTTTTGACGATTATTATCGGTAAATCGATACAATTACAGGTTTAATGATGACAATGATGATCGTACGAGGGGCGATTGATAAATAAGGTCTCCATGGCTGTAACTTTATTTGTTAACAGATTTTCAAAATTCTTTTTGTATCTCATACTCACATTTGTCCTCTATGTAATGCACTATTCACTTTTCGACATAATTCCCATCCCTTTCCACGCATTGCGCCAACGCGTGACTAGTTGGGTGAACCCGTCGGAGAGGAATTCCGGAGTTGTCGACACCAGGATTGAATGGCACCTTTGGACCCTCTTCTGGAGTACGATAACGTCCGCCCGCACACGAGTCACCACACACCTGAGGCGTTGCACCGCCTACAGTTCTTACAAAGATGAAAAATTGCAGTTCAAAAATGTAAGACTTTGCACATTGCAACTTTCACCACTTCCCAAAGAAGAAAGGGC